>JXCR01135739.1:12110-27527 GCA_002079205.1 Phalaenopsis hybrid cultivar | reverse complement strand
GGACCCAGCTAGAAGTGGGTGTGCAGCGAGAAAGTCTGCTAAAATTTGTCCCTTGATAGCACGAAAGGGAATAAAAGTTATATCAAATTGCAACAAATTCATCGACCATCTTGCTAGACGTCCAGAGAGTGTTGGTCGGGTCATCAAATATTACAATGGATTAACTTTTGAAATTAGAGTTATCCTATGAGAAAGCATGTAATGCTTGAGCTTTTAGGCGACAAAAATCAAAGCTAGATAATGCTTCTCAATAGGCGGATACCTTATTTCCATTAGTATTAGACAACGACTCAAGTAGTAGAGTGCATTTTATTTACCCTTGTCATTGACTTGGGCTAAGAGGGCTCCAAGAGAGTCATCTAAGGTCGTGGTATAAACTATTAAAGGTTTTCCAGGGATAGGGGCTACCAAAATTGGAGATGTCATTAAATTTTGCTTAACGTCCTCAAATGCCTGCTGAAATTTTTCTTTTAAACAAATTTGGCATCCTTTTTAACTAATACTGAGAAGGGCTGACATCTACTTGAGAGATTAGAAATAAAGCATCTAAGATATGCCAACTTTCCTCGGAAGGATTGTAATTATTTCAATGTTTTGGGTGGAGACTTTTCCAAGATAGCTTTAATTTTATCTGGATCGATCTCAATTCCCTGATTATGGACAACGAATCCTAGAAACTTCCCAAAGGTAACACTGAAGGTGTACTTTAAGAGATTCATCTTAAGGTCGTACTATCATAATCGTTCAAACACAATCCTCAAATCATACAAATGGTCTATTTTCTATTTACTTTTGATGACCAATTCATCCACATAACACTCTACTTGGTTGTGAATGAGATCATTAAAAATATTTGTCATAGCTTGTTGGTATGTTGCTCCGGCATTCTTAAACCCAAATGGCATCACTGTGTAGCAGAAAATCCCAATCGGTGTTCTGAATGCTGTAAGTGCTGCATCTTCGAGAGCCATCTTGATTTGGTTGTACCCCGATGATCCATCCATGAAGGAGAAAATTTCTTGTGTCGATGCGGTATCCACCATCATTTCTGGTATCGGAAGTGAAAATTCATCCTTTAAACATGCTTTGTTAAAACTCTGAAGTCGACACATACACAGATTTGTCTGTTTTTCTTCTTAACTGGCACAATGTTGGCTAACCATGTGGGGTGTTTCTCTTCTCTTACAAAGTTAGCATCTATTAATTTTTTACCTCGATAATGACTTGCTGCTCTATTTTGAGGTGCATTCTTCTTGGAGCTTGTTTTACTGTGGTCATATCTTTGTCGATCCCGAGTTTATGAACCACATCCTCTGCTAACACTCCTGGCATTTCAATATAACTCCGTGTGAAGCAATCTTTAAATTCTGTTAATAGTTTGATCAACTCTAAATATTCTTCATCGTTGAGTAAGGAACTTATAAATGTAAGTAGGGGTTGCTCTTCTATCCCGAGGTTGATTTCCTTCAATTCATCAACAGTTGATTTGATTTTTTCCTCAAATTCTAGCGGAGCATCTTCTATCAGCTGATCAGTAGAGTCATCCTCCACATCAAAATAGTCCTCTTCCGATTCACTAGTAACAACCATGAAAAATCCTGAATCATCAACTGGTAAGACTATACCAAATATGAGACCCTCTTTCAAGTTGGGAGTTCAACTTTTAATATTTTGTAATCTTTAAAAAAGTTGTAATTTAGCTTTTTGCATTTGTTTTGGCAAATGTCTCTTTTGAATTAACTTTTGTACACAAGGAAAAAAATAACAAAAAGGCAATTCCATTAATTGATTAGGATCCTCATCCAAATTTACATGATTTTCAAGAATAGTAGAAGTAGAAGCATAATAAAATTTGATCGGCCTTGAACCAGTGCTACATACCTCTTAACCTCTAAACTCTCGACCTTTGGAGGGAGAATCAGAGTAACAGTCATGGTTTTCACATGGTGGTTTATCCGATCATTCATTATCTCATATTCTCTTTTCTCCACATCTTTTAAAGATATCTCGTACTGAGGTTTCTTCTATTTTTCATCATTATTTCATCTTCAGACTTTCTTCATCATCAATGTTGATGGTCGGACTAGCCCGTTCAACAATTAAATTGGTTCTTGCTCGTCCACATCCCCATCCTCAACCTCAGGTGCACGAATTAAAAGAACTCATAGCAAAAGAGTGGTGGAAGATTGCTAAAGTGGAGTTGAATGGCCTTGCCATTGTAATAATTCTGAATCTTCTACTTCATTTGCCACAATTTCACAAGAGAAGATGGTTTTCTTTAGAGGCGCATAGTAGGCGACATCTTCATGAATCCCAACTTCATTAACTGAAAATGGTTGTAAATCTCCCTTGATGCAATGTTCTTGTCCTTCCTTGTAGTACTTAATGCACTGGTGTAGAGACGATGGAACATGTTGTGTTCGTGAATCTATGATCGACCCAGCAGAGCATTAAAAGAGGTTTCAGCGTTGATGGTATGGACTTTGGCGGTTGTTACTAGTTATCTAACTTTCATAAGCAATGTAATTGATCTATGGGCTCTCTCTCCCTTTTGGTTGAATCCTCAATTAGATGGTTGTGGTAGCTTTGATTAGATCCAACAAACTTCCAAATGGAGTCTCAAGCCCTGGTGAATTGTCTAGATATGATTTTGATTAAGGTAGATTTCAGGTGTTGGTATAGAGCTAGGTTAAAGACTGTTTCAAAGGAGGCTTTTATGGGGAATCAACTCCTTTCACTGTGGTGATGGTGTGTGCAAAATTAATTGGAGTTTGGTTCACTGTGGAGCTGTGGAGGAATATGTCCTAGTTTCGACCTGATTTTTTAGCTCAAAATTGAACTCTCACAGAGGGAACCAGAGGGGGAAGACTGTTGACCTAAGCTTGATTTCGAATTCTCTTCTTTATCCTTGGAGGAGGTGAGTCTTTATAGAGGGGCTTGTGGTGGAGCTCCGGGCCAATTAGTCGATGCAATAATCTTCTTATGTGGAGAGCAGAAGAGTTCTAAAGAGTAATTAGGATGAGTTGGCCTTTAGGGTTGAAATTGGGTTTGATTTAGAGTGGTTGCTCTAGGTTTTGGCATATTCCGGCTACTAGGCCGGCCTGCAGGGCCAGGGGTGGTGGCCAGGTGAGCTAGGGGGAGGGTTAATTATGACTAAACCTCAATGGCAAGTGATGATGGAGGGGATCTTTTGGTTAAGGCCCATAAATGGGATAAGATCTCTTAAATTAGTGGTCCCTTGGTCCATAGCTTACCAAGCTGGTTTAAGGGGGTTTAGCATGGTCAATAGGGTGTTTTTAGTGGCTGTGGTGTCATAAATTTGGTGACTTTTGCATGGCTAAGTCAAATTTGGTGCATGGGTTCAAATTGGGTCAAATTGACCAGAAGTTGGGTTTGGGTTAGGCTAACCATAAAATTTAGATTAATTTGTTGATCAATATTGTGTAAATGATTTTCACAAGAGATTTGGTAAAGATATGGAGTGATTTTGAANTATGACTAAACCTCAATGGCAAGTGATGATGGAGGGGATCTTTTGGTTAAGGCCCATAAATGGGATAAGATCCCTTAAATTAGGGGTCCCTTGGTCCATATCTTATCAAGCTGGTTTAAGGGGGTTTAGCATGGTAAATAGGGTGTTTTTAGTGGCTGTGGTGTCATAAATCTGTTGACTTTTGCATGGCTAAGTCAAATTTGGTGCATGGGTTCAAATTGGGTCAAATTGACCAGAAGTTGGGTTTGGGTTAGGCTAACCATAAAATTTAGATTAATTGGTTGATCAATATTGTGTAAATGATTTTTACAAGAGATTTGGTAAAGATATGGAGTGATTTTGAATTGAGTTGGAGGTTCAATTTGAGGGATTTTGGGCATTTGGTCAAATTGGGGGTGTTGGGTTAGACTTGAGTCTAGGTTGGGCTAAGGTAGGGCTAAGTCCAAATTGATAGTTGAAAATGATCTATAGAAATTTCATGAAAAGTTCTTAACCAAAATTGGTGCCAATTTTGGGGTTAGAACATTCAATTTGGTGGAATTTGGAGACATAGCCAATTTGGGGTAAATTTAGGAATTTTGATTGTGGGTTGAGAGTGAGTGAAATTGAGACTTGAAAAAGGCAAATTTAAGGTCCAATTTGATGTTTAAGATTGGTATGAAGCGTTTATAATTCAAATTGGGGCAAATTGAGTTGGCTACGGGGTTCAATTAGGTGAGATTAGGTCATGGGGCTAAAATTGGGGTTTTAGTTTAGATCAAAATTGAGCTCAACGAATGGGTCAATTAGGCTTGAATTGGTTTAGATTTATCATATAAAATATGAATTTGAGTTTGGAATTAAAATTGGGGAGGAATTGGTGCCAAATTGATGGACATTTGGGATAAATTTTGGGAAATTGGGCCTTTAAAGGTAATTTGGGGGTTTTAGTCAAAATGGTCAAATTGGCCAGATTGAGAAGAATTGAAGATTCAAATTGGTTTTGGAGACATTTGAAGTGATTTTGGATGTTTTGGGAAAGTTTGGGCCACCAAGGGTATTTTTGTAATTTTGGCAAATTTGAGGGTATTTTGGTATTTTTGGTTGGTTTTGGGCAATTTGGGTATTTTAAAATGGTTTGAAATGTTTTTTTGAATAAATTTGGGTGTTATGGAATAATTTGAGAATTTTGGCCAAATTCAGGGTTTTAAGGGCATTTAAGTAATTTGGGTGGATTTAGGGGCAAAATGCTAAGTTGGATTTTTTTTTTTGTAGAATTGGGGTGCCAACCACTATGTATGAGCCATGGACCAATGAAATCCCCATTTGGGTCCTCTATATACTGTTCTTATCTAAACCATATCCTAGGGCTAGTAGATCTAGGGGACCATCTACATGAGTTTCCCGAGAGATCAAGGGATCAAAGTCAACTATTTTGGGTTTAGAGTTGTGAGTGGATCTAGGTGATAGTGAGTGTAAGTGAGTGAAGTAGCTCTAGACTAACACCTAGGGTCAGCCTTAAGGTTAAGCAATCCTATGGGGACTCTCCTTGAGATCCTTCATACCGACCGCACCTATTAAGTGCTAGAGGTTAGGACCAATATGTGGAACTTAAGTTGAGGAAGGAAGAGTTTAGAATTTCTTATGGTGAGGCTTCTTTCTCTTGTTTTCTAAGAATAGTCAACAGGAAACTCCTAGACCTTAGGCTACTAAAGAAGAAAAACTAAACCTCAATGAAAAGTGAGGTCAACAAATGGACCCCCAATAGGTGTGGTGTGCTGGGCAAGCACACCACACAAATTGGTGTTGATCAACAAGATCAAAAAAATCAACACAAATGTCTAGGTCAACAGACCTATAAAGGACTGTAGAATCAAGTGCTAATTGTTTCTGCTGGGAATGTAGCAGGTGAACATCTGATCAAAATCAAGGAGTAGGAACTCTCGTTGGGGATCAGAGAGTAGGTTTCAAATTACAAGTTTCAGGTGTTTTCGTGGGAGGGGAATCAGTATTTAGGTTCTGACTCTGATATGGGAATTAAAATTTAGTTATCAACTCCAAAAAAAAGAGAGTCAGAATTTTGGTACCGACCTTAAAAGGAGGGAATCAGATTATAGGTACTGATCCATAAATGAGAATTGAAATTTAGGTATCTATCTCAAAAAGAGAATTAGAATTTAGGTACCAACCTTAAAAGATAGGAATCCGAATTTAGGTACTGATCACAGAATGAGAATTAAAATTTAGGTATCAATCTCAGAAAGAGAATCAGAATTTACGTACCAATCTCGAGAATTGAGAATAGGATGTCGTGTTCCATTTGAGGGGGTCTTATACAAATCTTGAGGATTGAGAATAGGATATAGTGTTCCAATTAAGGGGGTCTTACATGAATATCAAAGATTGAGAATAGGATGTCATGTTCCAATCAAGGGGGTCTTACACCAATATCAACAATTGAGAATAAGATGTCGTGTTCCAATCAAAGGGGTCTTACACCAATCTCTAAGATTGAGAATAGGATGTCGTGTTCCAATTAATGGCGTCTTACACCAATCTCAAAGATTGAGAATAGGATGTGTTCCAATCAAGGGGGTCTTACACCGATATCAAAGATTGAGAATAGGATGTCGTGTTCAAATCAAGGGGGTATTACACCAATCTCAAAGATATGTGTCACATTAGGGAGAAAAGCTCTAGGACTCATATCCAACTTAAATGGTGACAATGAAAATATCTGCAATGCCGGGGAGGAAAGCACTGGGACTCACATCCAACCCAAAGGGATAGCAGGAAAAGAATAAGCGTCTTTGTATTGTCCCCTAGAGCAATATGAAAATAGTGTAGAGAATTTGTGGTCTTGAACTCATAGATATGTGTCATGTAAAGATGGGTATCGGTGAGAGAAATTTGTGAAATTTTGTGAGATTTAATGTAGAATGTGAAATTCCGCAGGGATGTGGAGAAAATTTGTGCAGACAAGGATAGTCGTGCTACGCGAGCAAAGAGTAAGAGACCTCAAAATTGAGACAATCAAATAAACAGATTTATTTTCTTTTCTTTTTGTTTTTATCACAATTATAATTATCAAAAATATATTTTCAAAATTAATTTTTGTTGGTTGATTTTTCAAAAGAGTATTTTGTTTGAATTTTGTTATTATCAGATTTTTATTGTTTTATTCCTTGTTCATTGTAATTCGGAACCAACACGTGGTTCTGTGGCTCTTTATCCATCACACAAAAGGGAAATTGAGCAAACAGACTAAATTCTGAAAAAGATTTCATTAATATGCTTCAAATAGATGTTACAGATTAAACATAGGCTGAAGCAAAAAAAAATACAATATGATGAACGCATCAAAAGTACATCTGAAAATATCTTATGTTGGGTATATATCACAAGTTGAGCATATCTGATACATATATCATCATATCTAATGTGTCAAAACATAGTACAAAAAGGTATCCACTGACTGTCCTTCCTCGTAGGGGTGAGCTCCTGATCGAGCAGACCTTCTAAGCCACTCTCCAGAGCAAGAGTTCCCTTTGCATGTACTTAGAGGTACAACCCTCTAATAGCTCGTAAGGTTGTAGCTCTCCTAACTCTAGATCTAGTTGGAATCCATACAGCATTTTGTTGCTATCCATTCTTCTGAAAGTTACAGACATCCCGCAGTGTCGTACCCCTGGAATGCAGTGTTTGGCGATGTCTGCTCCATTTCCTTTGAGAATCAGTACTGAACCCACTGGTAGAGGAATCTCCATAGATCCTCTAAACTCGCAGGGGCCAATGAAATCTATTTATTTCTCGAATAGGATATTGCTCTTGCTCTTGAAGGAGACCCTACAAAGGATCTCACAAAATCATGATGGTCTATATGTGGGGGGATGCAGTTGACTTAATCATAGATATTGATGATGCAATTGTTGGGAATGTAATCGGCTGGAAGTATGCTCCATCAAACCATCCTCTTGGTCATCCACTTTATCATAGGAGGCATCGGATCCACCTCATAATGTCTTAAAATCCCCAGGGTATTTCCTTGTTTGTCTTTGGTAAAGTTATAACAACAACCACATTTGATGGTGATTCTTTCTTTTCCACGCATCTGTTTCTGCGGTTCAGAATAAGTTCTTTCCATCAGAAGACCAACTCTAACCCTATCTCTTAGGTTGAATATGCAGTTGAGAATGCTTCTTTCATTGCTTTCAGAGAAGACTCTGGTGTATAGCTCCAACCCTTTTAGTATGTTGACGAATCTTCCTTGAAATTCTTCATAAAATTCAAATTCCCTTTCTATACTTTACTCATTTTGTATTATTCTGCCGTGGTGACGATTGGTGGCTGTTGAGGATGCTCTCTCATTTCAATACCAGCAAGAATCCATGTTGTTGTTTGACAGTGACTTTATATATGCTTAAAAATACAAGAATTTGATACCGCTGCTAGAAGATTTAAATCTCTGACAATGACGCCAAAAACTTGACAGCGACTTTATATATGCTTAAAAATACAATAATTTGATACCGCTGCTAAAAGGTTTAAATCCCCGGCAATGACGCCAAATGCTTAATACAAACTTAATATGCAAAAATTTATGAACCCAAAGTTATTATTTATAATGATTTTGTAAAGTCACAATTTCAAACGCAAGTATACGTATCGCTCAAGAAATATAAGGCTCTAGTGGAGTCCCGTTTGTCGATCCTAAGGGAAGCGAGGTAAGTGTAATACAGGGCTCTAGTGGAGTCCCGTTTATCGATCCCACAGGGAAGCGAGGCAAGAGGTCTTTAATCAAATTTTAGTCTACTACAATTAGTCCTTAGTTTGGAATGTCGATTAAAATGATGTTTTATCTAGCAACCATTCCTAAATGCAAGTGTTAAATGTAAAGATAGTAACTATAACTAAATGCAAATATTAATTCTAAAGGTAACCCTTTTGATAATTGGTTTGGAGAATTTTGAGATATTAAAACTACTATTCTTATGTAATGAATTGGATAATGTAGAGGAATGAGATACATTAAATATTGTATGTGTCAAATAGGAGCAATCCTAATCTTTACCCTTTGGTCCAGGTATAAAGAACATTAACTAATCCTATGCTTGTTTACTAAATCCGTGGCTAGGCTGGGAGAATACCGACTCTCACTTCGGAGCTCCCACATTCCCCTTGCCTGAGGGCTAACATCTTCGCTTCAGTACTCAAACAATAGGACCGAATTGAGGATTTTATTCTGTCACCCTAAAATCTCCAATTCTACGCAATCAAAGTATATTTCCCTATTTATTTGCATTCAACTCCCATGAACTTAACCATCCATAGAATCTGAATGTGGTTCTACTTTTTTGAGAATTACATCTCCCTTTCAGATCAATGAAATTACAATAAATTTTAACACTACAACAGGCCTTTATTTTAATGTAAATAAAGTGCAAGTAAAAACCATCATATTTATAATTAAATCCACTTCTAACATGCATCACAAAATCCTAAACATGAATTCTACTCATTACAAGAGAAAAGTAAAATTAAAACAATGGCACAATCCTCTCATTCCATTATTTCCAAACAAGAAGAAAGAGTAAGAAATCACAAAGCACGAAGAAAACACAACAGAAACTTCATTTAACCAAAGCAAATCCACTAGATATGAAGAACAAAATACTTAGCTTTTTCCCTTGAAAGAGAAAACACAACGGAAAACTTCATTTCATCAAAGAAAATCCACTAGATAAGTGTTTACAAAACTATAAGATAATGAATAACACAATACTTAGATTTTTCCCTTTGAAATAAAGAAGAAAATCTCTCCCACAAAGTCTCCCACTGATCCATGCAATGCTAGAACATCTTTTTACAAATTCTCTCAAAATCTCCTCTCCAATCTCTCCAAAAGGGTAGAAATCTACATTTCTACTCATATTCTAAAAATCCTAAGCTTTCTCTACACTTTTCCTAACATTCCTCTCACACAAATCCCCTATTTTTCTAACCTAAATTTGTTCTTTTAATGTGTGGGGACAAAGTTTGAAGAGTTGCCACAATCACCCTTCCAAAAAGCATCCAAATACATTGAATTTCAGCCCATAACTGTCTCGGGTGCCGTCGGTGGGCTCGAGGGCGCTGTCAGCGAGCTTTTCTGTCATTTTTCAGTCTTCTCGGATAAATCTCTCCATCGGCACCATTTTGGCTTTGTCAATGAGCTGACTGTGCAACTCCACCGTTTCGCTCCGTTTGGCTCCGTTTTAACTCCGTTTCGCCCCATTTCAGTTGCGTTGTGTTCTTAACAGATAGTCCTACAAAATAAGCATAAAACAACCTTTCCTTAAAGTGTAATCTCATTAAAAATAATGCAAGAATTGTAAAAGAGATTAAGCATCGAAAGACTTATCGAAAGGTGTCAGGGCAAAATCTCATTTCTTGCTCATTTTTGCCCCAAATTGCACCGTTTTTGCATCTTTTTACTCCAATGACCATAATTCATCATACATGCAACAAAACATCAAAAATACCCTTCTTTAAAGTGCAATATCATCAAAATTAATGTAAAATAGGAATAAAAATCTCAACATGTTTCCTTTGGTCAAAATCCCTCAAACTTAACTATTACTTGTCCTCAAGTAATTTTAGTACTACATCTTTAAAGTGCAATATCATCAAAAATAATATAAAATAGGCTTGAAAAACTCAACATATTTTTTTTAAAGTGCAATATCATCAAAAATAGTATAAAATAGATATGAAAATCTCAACAAATTTTTCTTCTTTAAAGTGAAATATCATCAATATTAGTATAAAATAGGTATGAAAATCTCAACATATTTTCCTTTGAAGGGCAATATCATCAAAAATAGTGTAAAATAGGTATGAAAATCTCAACATATTTTCCTTTGGTCAGTCCCCCAAACTTAACTATTACTTGTCCTCGAGTAATTTGGTACTATGTTATGATCTATTATAGTAAAGTTTTAATTCAGAAATACTATAAGTTTGATTTAAGTAAATATTATGGTCAAAATCCCCCAAACTCAACTATTACTTGTCCTCAAGTAATTTTAGTACTATATAAAACTTTGATCAATTGTAGTAAAGTTTTAATTCAGAAATACTATAAGTTTGATTTAAGTAAATACCATTGTGAGATTTTCAGAAAAAATTCAAGTAATTAAATTAACTCTGCAGGTACAAGAGTATCTAGTCATCAAGTTTAAGAGTTCTAGTTTTCAATTCATTTCAAGAATGACTATATGTTATAATATCAAGCCACTTAGAATATTCAAATGATAGGAACTTCATGAGAGCACTATTAGTAAGAGATGTTAATCCATAAATATAAGTTCAGGAATGTATTTAGGTTTTCCCTTTAGGTAGGTCCAGTCCAAGAATGACTATATGTTGTAATATTAAGTCACTTAGAATATTCAAATGATAAGAACTTCATGAGAACACTACTAGTAAAATTAAGTCACTTAGAATATTCAAAAGATAGGAACTTCATGAGAACTCTACTAGTAAAAGATATAGATGTTGTAATATCAAGTCACTTAAAATATTCAAATGATAGAAACTTCATGAGAATATTACTATTAAAAGATGATATTCTATAAATATAAGTTCAGGAATGTAATTAGGTTTTCCCTTTAGAAAAGATCTAATCCATAAATATAAGTTCAGGAATGTATTTAGGTTTTCCCTTTAGGTAGGTCGAGAGATGTTAATCCATAAATATAAGTTCAGGAATGTATTTAGGTTTTCCCTTTAGGTAGGTCCAGTCCAAGAATGACTATATGTTGTAATATTAAGTCACTTAGAATATTCAAATGATAAGAACTTCATGAGAACACTACTAGTAAAATTAAGTCACTTAGAATATTCAAAAGATAGGAACTTCATGAGAACTCTACTAGTAAAAGATATAGATGTTGTAATATCAAGTCACTTAAAATATTCAAATGATAGAAACTTCATGAGAATATTACTATTAAAAGATGATATTCTATAAATATAAGTTCAGGTTTTCCCTTTAGGTAGGTCCAGTGAAGCCAATTTTTGATTAGGCATCTCCTCAAGCTTCTCCCACTTTTATATATATTTTTTTCTTTCTTTTGTTTTATTTTTTTATTTGGATTGCTTTCAATCCTATATATTTTTCTTTTCTTTTCAGGGATTGTTTTCAATCATTTATTTTTTTGCTTTCAATCCTATATATTTTTCTTTTCTTTTCAGGGATTGTTGTCAATCTTTTCTTTTTCTTGCTTTCAATCCTATATATTTTTCTTTTCTTTTCAGGGATTATTGTCAATCCTTTCTTTTTCTTTTTCAAGTGAAGATTACTATATCTAAGGCATATCCTCAAGCTTCTCCTCACTTTCATTTTTCTTTCTTTTTTTTTTTCATTTGGATTGTCAATCCTATATATTTTTCTTTTCTTTTCAAGGATTGTTGTCAATCCTTTCTTTTTCCTTTTTTTTAAGTGTTATATATTTTTCTTTTCTTTTCAAGGATTGTTGTCAATCATTTCTTTTTCCTTTTTCAAGTGAATTTTTCTTTTCTTTTCAGTGATTGTTGTCAATCCTTTCTTTTTCTTTTTCAAGTGAAGATTATTATCTGGATAGTCTTTAATGATTTTGAACTTCACTTTTCTTTCCCTAAATTTGAAACTCAAAAATCTGGATAGCCTTTAATGATTTTGAACTTCACCTTTCTTTCCCTAAATTTGAAACTCAAAGTATTCCTTTACCTTATAAATATTTCATAGCATTTACATCATTGAGCCCCAATCTTTTCTTCTTCAAATGAATTTCCATATAACTGTTACATCATTGAGCCCCAATCTTTTCTTCTCAAATGAATTTCCAAGATTCTTAATAATAACTGTTACATCATTGAGCCCCAATCTTTTCTTCTCAAATGAATTTCCAAGATTCTTAATACTTTTATAGTTTTCTTTACTTTAAATAGTTAACTATAGTCTTATTCTCTTATACTAAATATCTTAAGTAATAGTTTCCTTTACTTTAAATAGTTAACTATAGTCTTATTCTCTTATACTAAATATCTTAATTTACAAAATTAATTTTTCTTAAGTCAAAATTAATTTTCATTACAGTTAACTATAATCTTATTCTCTTATACTAAATATCTTAAGTTATTCCTTTACTTTAAATAGTTAACTATAGTCTTATTCTCTTATACTAAATATCTTAATCTACAGAATTAATTTTCATTACAAAATCCCTTAAATCTACAATAATATTTAAAAAACTAAAAAATATATTTCTATTAATTAAAGTCACTACATAAAATCATAGTAATAATTTTTGAAAATATTTATATTGAGAACATCTAATAGTTAATCTTTTTCTTCCCTCCCCCGAACTTAAATTTTTCAATATTTTCCAATTAATTCTATAAAATGTAACAGGAAGAAAAAGTAAAAGTTAAATCTACTTACTACTACAATATCCTGTCGAACTCATATACATGCATAATCAGGATAGAATGACAGCATAAGAAAGTAAATTTAGCCTAAAACATGCATGCAATAATAGTAAACTAAAAGGAAGTATATTCATTGTAAAATTTCATNCACCAACACCAGACATCACCATATCCTAATAATTAAGCACCTCTAGCAGTTATAAGTACAATGTAAAATCATTAATAAGTTACTCATCAAATAAGTTCGCGACTCATTTCAAATGAAAACAAAGTCCAAGAAAGGAAGTAACAAAATTGAGATAGAACTAAACTTCTTTGATTGAGTCAAGTTATCTTCCAATTCTTTAAGAATTTCTTCCATTGATCTTTCAATTTCCTTATCCTTATCTCTCAACTTAAAGCTCTTTTAAAACAAATTCTCGAATTATCTTCTAAATATCAGTTCAATAATTTTAAATTGCTCATAATTCATTTCCTTAGGATTTATCTCAGAGCCACTTGATAAAATTTATGGGGAAGTAACTGTTAATTGCATTAATAATCTTCCCTAGCTTCTTAATCTCATTCATTTTGTTTGTATACCACGGAATATGTCATTCAGTGACTTTGAATAACTCTTTCATAGGAGATCTTTTACTGATTTCATCATTCAATTCAGGTTTATCTTTTGATTGAGTCGAATATGAAGATATAGAAACTGGTGGTGTACATGAATTCACCAAATAAATAGGCTTCAAAATTGTATGAGGTGAATTCATTTTAAGGTCATGAATTTTCAACAGATGGAATTAAAAGTTTACTATTTTTGGTAACGTCCATTGTTTCACACCTCTCCTAAACATACATACAGTCTTCTTTAAGCAACATTTTAGAGTCATCATGAAAGCCCATTTCAATCTCATATGTTAACTTACTCTCAAAACTTTTTTGGAAATAGTTTTTCTTAGATAATCAATTTCATCCATCCGAAAACAATCATCTNTCGGCTAAACCTAACCTTTTAAATATAGATAGAGGCATCACATTAATGCTCAATCCTAAATCACATAAAGCTGTTCCACATAATTTTTTTCCAATTACACAAGGAATTGTAAAGCTACAATTATCTTTAAGTTTTCGAGGAAATTTTTTTTGAAGTATAGCACTGCACTCATCACTTAGTGCAACTATCTCGTAATCCCCAAATTTCCTTTTCTTGTTTAATATCTCCTTCATCAATTTTGCATAACTTGGCATCTGTTTCAAAGCTTCAGCGAAAGGAATATTCATCGTTAACTTCTTAAGTACATCCATGAACTTTGAAAATTTTTTTTCCAACCTATGTTTTCTAAGTCTTTTGAGGAAATGGAGGTGGTGGTCTTTTTAAATTGATTTTAGTTGGAGATATTAATTTTTCCAAATCCTTAGAAACATGTACTTCAGTTCTTTTAGTTTCCTTTGTTTCTCTCACAACATTTTTCTCTTTTCTAACCACATCCTCTATCTTTGTTTCTCTCACAACATCTTTCTCTTTTCTAACCACATCCTCTATCTCTCTTCCACTTTTTAGTTGGACAGTTTCTACTTGTTCATTAGTGTTCTTTTTAGGGTTGATCTCAATGTTGCTATGAAGTGTTCCTTGGGGTCTATTGCTAAGTGAACTAGCAATTTGTCCCAGTTGATTCTCTATGTTTCTAGTCACAACATTTTGACTTTGGAACTGGTTTCCCATTTGCAATACCACTTCTTCTGTAGACATCTTCTTATCCTCAAATTGTTGATCATTGTTAGAGTCCGGTGGATATGAAGGTCTATAGTTGGTGTTCCCCTGATTATTCCAACTTCCATTAGGATTTGCATGATTATTGTCCCATTTATGGTTTCTACCGTCAGTAAGATGATTCCGGTTAAAATTAGGATGGTTCTCCCAACCTGGGTTGTAAAAGTTAGAGTACGGGTTGTTTATGGTATTTAAAGCATCGTATGATAACTAGAATCAATCATATTCCCTAATGATCTTTCTTCACTTACTGGAGTAAATTAAGTTTGGTTCATTCCAAATTGGTCCAACTTCCTTGATATTGCGGCAACTTGAGATGCAAGAATTGAAATCTCATCTGAATCATGAACACTGGCTACTTTGTTAAGATTTACCCTTGTAGAGGGCCATTGAAATTCGTTGGCAGCCATATCTTCAATTAACGCATACGCTTCATCAAATAATTTTGACATTAATGATCCACCAGCGACAGCATCAATTAAAAACCTAAGGGAATCTACTAACCCATTATAAAAAGTTTGAATAATTAACCAATCAGGGAGAGCATGATGTGGGNAGGTGGCTTATTATGAAGCTCAGGCCCGACACTACAGAGGTGAGCCTGATGTTACTTTTCCTGAGTGCCCTCTATATACTCAATATCATCCCGATCAACCTGCTGATCAAGGCGATGAAGGTATAGCTTGGGATTTTGATATTGAATGAAATTGATGTACTTATATTTGTAATTTTATTT
>JXCR01135738.1:129841-162374 GCA_002079205.1 Phalaenopsis hybrid cultivar | reverse complement strand
GCAGTGAGTAGACTATTCAAATTTTATCTGTTTTGTTTGCAGCTTAGAAAGGCAATAGCTGCTCAGATTCCCAAAAAGGATTTTCTTCAGAGAACTTCATCCGCGCCATTTTAAAGGAGAAAACTTGTTGGTTCTCATGTGGTAAGAGAGACCTGGCAGCGGTAAATCCGCTAGTTTTTCTCTTTGCTTTATTTGCTCCTTCCCATCTTTCGACACTGCAAAACGGCGGATAGGAAGGGAAAGCAGATGGATTGTTGTAATGGAGCCGGGTAGATCTGTCTCTCCAGAAATGAAAAAAACTCTTACTATAGTTTTGTTATAATTTTCATTTGTTTTCTCTATTTTGTTTCTTCTTTTCTGTGCGAGGGGAGAGGGAAATGTCAGGATTTGAAAGCCTAATTTATTGCCTTGTAAAAGATAATTCACCCTATTAGCATACGGTTAGCTCCCACTTTGGCTGTTTCTACTACAATTACGAAATTTATTTATTTGCTTATTTTATTAATGTGATTGCATTTGACCAATTTTATTATAAATATTGACCGTTAAATGAGTGACTCAAAACGGGAAAAAAAAACATAGAAGTTATTTAACCATAAGGAGAAGACCAAATTAATGGAATGAAAAGCTCGGCCTAGTCCAACAGTATACTACAGAGTCATGGAGCATGTTCCGTCGGACTAGGGAGACATGTAAAAGGGGAAACTTGCTATATACTACGGCATTAGAAGTAACTGTGTCGAGCAGGGAGAACATAACTGTTGCCGCTAATTTTTTTGTCGAAGCCCTGTCATTCTTTTCAACATAAAACAAAAAGAACAACTTTAAGCCATAAATTCCTTGCAGTTAGAACATCCAACCGCACAAAACATTGATGAAAATAGTCGGATTGCCTGCCGACAACAGAAAAAAATAATGAAATCTAGAAGTGAGTATAATTAAGGAAACTATAGCAGGCTACGGCAAAAAGTGATGGGCCCATTAGTGTCCATTCGAGCAACAAATATTACCCGATTTCATAGTACAGATAATTTGTTTGAGAGACGAGTCTTTTATTTACCATTTTCTAAGTTTGTGCCACCTGCAATTTTTCTTCCATCATAATGGTAGTTGGGGAAGAATTTTGCCATTAAGTCAAGTTTGTAGATATATTATTTAAAACTTGGTGTGGATTTGATGCTATAAAAGGAAGTTACCATTTAGTAAGGTTTTCCTTATTAACCAACGTGTTCCTATTCAACCACATAGAAGTTGTTGAACCCAAGTGTTCAGAAATCACACCTTAAGAACGGAGCACGTAGAGCATGTGTGGAAGTAGAGAATGAACAATAGAAAAGCAGTTTCTATATCCTTTAATTGGGATGCCCTCTTATTTATAGGTAAAGGAAATACCTCAAGTATATAATTATTTTTAGATCCCTTTTCTATGTGAAAGAATGTGAGGGTATCGAGGTCATTTACATAGTATATTTAATCATGCTAATAAATAATTATCGACTAGTGGTGGTTGGATTATTATTCGTCAACCCAATCTATGCTCGTCAACTTAGTGGTATTGGCTGAACCACGTGAATACAGTATGAAGTTTCTTTGGTTGGGTTTGCCCATGGCTTCTTCTCAAGTCTTGGCTTGTTCGCCTTGTTCGTTGAATGATAAGGCATCTTCCTTTCGGTCCACCCTATGGGATCCTTTCATTTGACACCGATGCTGGTCGGCTCGAAGACTAATTGAATGATTCAATAGAGCTCTGTGACGATCTCCTGACTTTGACATTAAACATCTTGATCATTTGATTTAGTTCTTTGACTTAATACAATTACGTCTTGATCGAGGACCCACTCCATTTGTCATATTCCTCAACTTTGCATCGATATTTGTGCTGCCACAATCTAGCCACATATATCTAGTTCCCCATATTTATTTTTTTTTGAAAGAGATGTGATAAAAACAAAAAGCTAAATACTGCATTAAATTCAACTTTAATTCTTGAAATCAATATTTAATAATTAGATCTATCGGATTTTCGTGCACTGCCATTTTATAAATAGGTTGTTATCCGAGATTGTAGCTTCAGCATTTCTTCTTGGTTTAGAGCTTTGATTGTACCTCATTGCAAGTACTCTGATGGTGATTGGCAGAAGGGGAATTCTGGGGGAGCATCGGATGACATCCTGATTATGGCCTTTGGATTACATGCCGATAAGATTCATCCTTCATGCTCTTTTGTTCAGAGTTGTCATACTGATGTTGGTTTGATTAGTGAGTGGGGAAGGAGCCTTGAGGGTGACCAGACAGTACGACTGCAAGGATGGCATAGTCTTGGAGGTTACTGGGCAAAACAAAAAGGTGACTGGTCATTACAGAGTGTAACTTGTGTTGTATCATTATCAATTCGTTCAAGGTCTTCAACTTCCCTTCTCTCATAATCTCCAGTCCATTTTGAATCATTATGGGGTCCTGCTTCCTCAACTAAAGGCAAACTATACAACGACATTGATGACCTTTATTATTTATTATTTTCGAATGGAGATACCTTGGTTGCGGGAACTATTTTCCTATGTGTTTTCCTTCAGGTGGGTTGATTCAAACGGCTACGTCAACTTTACCTTAAACAGGATGATCTAATGATTGACTGTTGGCATCAATTTTTGATGTCACGGGTGTAGTGTGTCCACCCGCATGACTTAGGATAGTTTATGGTCTATCCGTGACGTCAGATAGTTCAGACACCTACTTGACCTTTTCGACGCTTGTTGAGGGGCACGTAGTCAGGGTCATTTTGCTAGACTATGGTTTTCTCTTAGGTGAAGGCCGGTCGACATTTGACACTTCAAATGACTCTGATCGGGGCGAAAAATATTATGTGGCACGTCGCGCGCGATTTTGACTTAAATTGTCCTGATTGCTTGACAAAGTGGTCCTAGTGACCTCGGATGATGAAACGAACCCCGTTAATGTGTTCGGAATGTCGATTTTGCTTAAGGAGAATGTCCACTTTGCCACAGCTTCGCGGGCGGGGTAAAGTTGTGTAAATTATTATTTTGGGCACGATAGTAAGAAAAAGTGGCCCAAATAACCCCGCATGACGAAACGTATTGCGTCAACACGTCCGAAACGTCGATTTTAGTCAGGAAGGACATCCACTTCGTTGTGAGGACGTGTACGAGCTAAAAATGCACTAAGGATAATAATAATAATAGTATTAATAATATTACTATATAATATTATAATATTATATATTATTTTCCTTATAAACTCACGCACGCCTCTCCCCTATATCCCGAATCGCACCAGTCGCCACCCCTTTCATGACAAACCCTAGACCGAGCTCCCTCTTGCCTCGCCGGATCTCCCTCTTCGCCGACGNTTTTATAAACTTTATGTATGTTAAACCCATATTTATACAAATAAATTAAAAATTTTAAACAGTTTTAACAAATAGGGGCAGTTTGGTCATTTTTACATAAAACAACTAACTCACAACATTTTTCACACAGCTGCACCAAACAGACAATCAACTTCCTCACAGCTACTTCCCTACAGCTGCTTCCTGGGGCAGTGCAGCTGCAGCTGAAAAGCTGAGAATCTGCAGCTGCGTCAAACAGACCCTTTTNGAAGTTATTTAACCATAAGGAGAAGACCAAATTAATGGAATGAAAAGCTCGGCCTAGTCCAACAGTATACTACAGAGTCATGGAGCATGTTCCGTCGGACTAGGGAGACATGTAAAAGGGGAAACTTGCTATATACTACGGCATTAGAAGTAACTGTGTCGAGCAGGGAGAACATAACTGTTGCCGCTAATTTTTTTGTCGAAGCCCTGTCATTCTTTTCAACATAAAACAAAAAGAACAACTTTAAGCCATAAATTCCTTGCAGTTAGAACATCCAACCGCACAAAACATTGATGAAAATAGTCNTAGTTTTTCTCTTTGCTTTATTTGCTCCTTCCCATCTTTCGACACTGCAAAACGGCGGATAGGAAGGGAAAGGAGATGGATTGTTGTAATGGAGCCGGGTAGATCTGTCTCTCCAGAAATGAAAAATACTCTTACTATAGTTTTGTTATAATTTTCATTTGTTTTCTCTATTTTGTTTCTTCTTTTCTGTGCGAGGGGAGAGGAAAATGTCAGGATATGAAAGCCTAATTTATTTCCTGNATATATATATATATATATATATATATATATATATATATATATATATATATATATATATTGCGATAGATTATGTTTCAAAATGGAGAGAAGCAGTTACTTTACCTAGATGTGATACCCAGAGTGTTTCAAAATTTTTAATTAAGAATATTTTTATAAGATATGGAATGTCGAGGGTAATCATTACTGATGAAGGATCTCCTTTTAGAAATACAACAGTTGTAAGATTGGTGGAAAAACATAATATAATACATAAAATTGCAACTGCTTATCATCCTCAGACTAGTGGTTTAGTGGAAGTATCTAATCATGAAATGAAGAGAATTTTGGAGAAGAGTATTAATCCTCACAAAATGGATTTGTCTATTAGATTAGATAATGCATTATGAATGTCTCCATATAGATTAATTTTTAGGAAGATTTGTCACTTGCTAGTTGAATTAGAACATAAAGCATATTGGGCGATAAAAGAATTTAACTTCAATTTAAAAGAAGCTCGTGAGAAAAAATAATTGCAATTGAATGAGCTTGAGGAAATTAGGAATTAATCTTACGATAATGCGATGATTTATAAAAAAAAATTAAAGAATGGTATGATCGGAAGATAGTAAAAAGAGAATTTGAACCTGAACAGGAAGTTTTGTTATATAATTCCAGATTAAAATTATTTCTTGGAAAATTGAAATCTACGTGGAAAGGGCCATTCAAAGTTATAAAAGTCTATAACTATGGAGTAGTCAATCTTGAAGATCCTAAGACTAGAAAAATATTTAAAGTAAATGAGCATAGATTGAAAGCTTATTTTGATGGTCATAGACCAAAATTTAAAGAGACTATCATGTTGGATCACCCAGAATGAGACTGGGAATGTCAGGCTGATGACATTAAACTAAGCACTTTGTTGGAGGCAAAACTTATGTATCATTATTTACTTTGATTTTTGAGTTTTTGTTTAAAATTTTATATGTATGTTTATGTTTATCTCTTTATAGAAACTGTGTATCGAAGAAAAATTTTTAGAAACATCTTTGTTTGTCTAATGTTGTGAAAATACTGAGAGTTTATTTGATAAAAATCGAAACGGCCAAATTTTGGAACTAGCTTATGATTCGTCAGATTGCCACATGATGCCCCAAATTCCAGAGAGTTGGCGCATGATGCGCCAGATCGGCGCATCTGGCGTATCATGCGCCACGGAGACTAAAATTATTAAAATGTGTCGAATGGCAGTTTTTGGCATTTTTGGGGGGACACATTCAAATAACTCTTAAAAACTGACTCCAAGACATATTTTAGGGAGGAAAACTAGGGAAGAGTCACCACTTTCAATTCCTATGGCTTCCTACTCTAAAAGCTCTGCTATATTTGGAACTTTCAACCAAAGAAAGTTCATCAATTTTGACGCACAGAAGTTGCTTGATTGAGTTATAGTGAAAAAGAGGCTTATCAAAGAGAGGGGATTTATGCATCAGGAATTCAACACACCGAATACTCGAGTCGAAGAGGTTATTATGCAGAGGCAATGGGAAGTGCTTTACTACGCTACTACCGCTATAGTCGTCCCTGTGGTGAAAGAATTTTATGCAAATCTTTAAGGGATCAACCAAGGAATAATTTATGTGTGAGACAGGTTTGTGTAGTTCACTCCTTTGAGAATCAAAGAAATGTTTATGATCAAGAATGTGCCTGTCTGCCAATAAGCAAGTTTTACCCCTGTAAGAGACAACATGAATGAACTCTACCGTTACCTTATGAATAAAGATGCTAATTGGGAAGCCCGAGATGATGGGAATGTGATTCTTCAACATTAATAAATCTTACTACAAAAGCATGGAATTTCTTCATTTCCTCAAAATTACTGCCTACTATGAAAATTAGTAAGGTCACGAAGGAGAGTTCTATTCTGAATTACTGTATTCAAACTGGGAAACCTGTTGATATTGGAGTCATAATTGTAAAATATTTTTTGGGTTTGATTGTAAATGGATCTGCAACTAGATTGGGACACCCATCTACTATTTTCCAACTTTGCAGTCAATCGCAAGTACCTTATAAAAGTTGGGAGAAAGTCGTACTGCCTTGGAAGCCGATGGATCCTGAAGTTTAATGCAGTTGCATTGGAATGAGAGATGAAAATGTTAGGTATGCACTAATGGATCAAGGATCTCAGAATTCATCACCTATTCAACCCTACTACAACTCAAGTGCACTTTCTAAAAGAATTAAAAAGATAGCGAAAGAGGTGCATAATCTTATGCATGCAATTGAGAATATTTCAGAAATGCTGGATCACCTAGATTGGAGACTTAAGGAACATTTTGAACATACAGGGCGTATTGAAGATGGTTTGGTACGTATGTTCAAGAAGCATGAATTGATTGAGGAGTATAATGCAACTGATGAATTTTCATTTAGGCTCTTCTACAATTTTTATGTACAATACCAGTATATGGGAGATCTCAAGAAGAATGAGAGTGACAAAGATGAGTGAAGTTGACATAAGCACAGAACATTTTGTCTTGTATTTTTTGTTATATTTTGTTATGTTGGATTGCTTTACTTTAAGTTGTTGCATTATTTATGTTATTTGTTGTGAAGTTTCATGTTTAGATTTCAATATTTAGGATGTTGGTTTACTTTAAAACACTGAATTTGTTATGTGTTGGCTTGAAAAATGTTAGTTTGTAATAACTTGGATTTCGTATATAAGCATCAGTTTTGTGTTGTTTGTGAAAATTTAGTGTTAGTTTGATGTTTAATTATGCCTAGAAAGGTTTATTTGAGTCAAATAGAGGTTGATGTAAAGTAGTACAAAGCAAATTTCCACAAAAACCAAAATCAGGCAAAAAATGCTCGGAGCATAATGCGCCAACTTATAGAGCCTTGGCGCATGATGCGCTAGATTGGCGAATGATGCGCCAAATGTCTGAACACGCTATATTACCGAGAAAATTGCAAAATCGCATGGATAACCTCTATTTTTGCCGCTTGAGTCTTCTTCTACCTCAAGATTTTAATCTAGGGCATCACATTGCAAGCTAAAGAGAAGGATTCAGAGGATAAAAATCATAGATTTCATTTTCTCTTGGTAAGAGCTTCACTCTAACTTAGAAATTTTATATTTTCACCATGGATTTTGGGAGATCCAAAAAATGGGATTTTTGATGAAAGTGCTTGAAGAAAACTCATGGTGGAAAGTTTCTTACCAAATAATCTTGCTTAGGAAGTTAGATTTTTGATTTAGTAATTTATTTGGAATTTTTCTAGAATTTCTGATGGCCCCCCAAGTTAAGACAGGAAGACTGACCGATGACTTTAATGCTAGATGATTTTTTAGTTTTAAAGCTCAACACGATTACAATATCTTATTTGAGAACAAAAGAATGATCCAAGAGCGAGTGTTTGCAAACCTGGGAGGCAAGGTTGAGAGGTTGATTCACGCCATAAATTAGGAGAGATTCTTCTTCTTCACTATTGTGGCGATCATCCCTATGGTCCTGGAGTTTTATGCAAACTTAAGATTCATTGCATAAAATCACATTTTTGGTGAGAGGTATGCAAGTCGAGTTTACCTCTGGAAGGATCAATGCATTTTATGGGCTTAGAAATGTCTTCCATTATGAATATGCACTTTTTCTATCACTGATTCAACATTGGAAGAAGTTATTTTCTTTTTGACTGATGGAAGAGGAGAGTAGAGGATAAAGAATAACAAGATAGTTAACTTCCCTGCTTCCATGTTAACTATTCAGGAAAAATATGGCATCATTTCAACTCTGCCAAAATTTTACCTACAAATCATCTTGTTAATGTTACAAAGGATAGAGCTGTGTTGAAGTATTGCATTCAGAATATGAAGGCAATAGACGTTGGTGCACTTATAGTTCATCACACTCGGAGGATTGCTGGTAGTACTACGATTGGAGGCTGGGATATCCTACCATGACTTTCACTTTATGTGAACAATCAGGAGTTGAATCCCATAGAAATGAAGAAAGATTACAACCTCAAAATCCAATTGGGAAACACATGATTCAGAGAGTATAATCATTTGTTGATTTTAGAAGTGGATGAAGGGATAGGCCCTCTACATTTGCTGCATAGGCATCTACTTCTAGTGTTGTATCTTTGGCAGGTTTTATGGACCAGCTTATGATTTGATTATATGATATTATTAATATACAGACTCAGTTAGGAGTGATATATGCAAGAAATTTGTTTAATGATGAATATCAGCAGAGGATGATTCAGCATGATATAGATTTTCAAAATGCTATGGTTAGACACAGTTGACCTCACTTTTGGTTAAGATTTAGTTTTTCCTCTTTAGTAGCTTAGGGTCTAGCCATATGACATTCCTGTTGACTATTCCTAGAGAACTAGAAAATGAACTCTCACCATTAGAAATTCTACCCTCTTCTTTGCTCAACTTGAAGTTCCATATATTGGTCCTAACCTCTAGCACTTAGTAGGTGGGGCACTATGAGGGAGCTCAAGGAGAGTCCCCATAGGACTGTTTGACTTTAGGGTTGACCCTGGGTATTGTTCTGGAGCTAGTTCACTCAATTGCCCTCACTATCACCTACACCCACTTGCAACCCTAAACCTAAAGTTGTTGCCTTTGATCCCTTAATCTTTTGGGAGACTCATGTAGATGGTCCCCTAAACCCTCTAGCCCTAGGCTAGGGTTTAGCTAAGATTAGTACATAGAGGACCCAAATGGGGATTTCATTATTCCATAGATTGTATATGGTGGTTGGTACGCCAATTCTGCCAAAAATATCCAACTTGGCCTTTTGCCGAAAAAACCCCGAAATTACCTAGATACCCTTTAAGCCCAAAAATTTGGCCAAATTTCCCAAAATTCCCAAATTCACCCAAAATATCCAAATTTATTCAAGAATCATTTCAAACCATTTGAAGATACCCAAATTACCCAAAACCACCAAAAAATACCAAATTTACCAAAATAACCCAAAATTGCCAAAATTACGAAAATACCATTGGCACCCCAAACTTTCCCAAAACCTCCAAAATCACTTCAAATGTTTCTAAAACAGATTTGGACCCTCTGATTGAACTAAATTTGACCAATTTGAACATTTTGACCAAAACCCCCAAATTGCCTTTTAAGGGCCAACTTTCCCAAATTCACCTCAAATGTCCATCAATTTGGCCTAAATTTCCTTCAATTTAAATTCTAAACTCAAATTAACCTTTCATATGACCAACCTAAAGTAAATCTAAGCTTAATTGGCCCATGCTTTGAGCCCAATTTTGATCTAAGTCAAGCCCCCCAATTTTGGCCCTAAGACATAATCCCCCCCAATTTTGGCCCTAAGACATAATCCCACCAAATTGAACCCCATAACCTACTAAATTTTCCACAATTTATGTTGAAAACTCTTCATAAAAATCCTACACATCAAACTTGCCCTTCAATTAGCCTTGGAGAAGCCTCAATTGCATTTAATTTTAACCCAAGTCAAAAAATTCTCAATTTTTTCCTAAAGTGGTTGTCCCAAAATTCCACCAAATTGATTGTCCTAACCCCGAAATTGACTCCCAATTTATGTTGAAAACTCTTCATGATGTTCCTATAGACCATTATAAATAATCAATTTGGACTTATCCCAACCTTAGCCCAACCTAGACACAAGTGTAGCCCAACATGCCCAAATTGACCAAAATCCCAAAATCCTTCAAATTGAACCCCCAATTGAACTCAAAATTATTTCAACCCTTCACAAAAAATCTTCATTACAATCATATAAATAATGTTGATCAGTTAATTTGTCTCAAAGTTATGGCTAGCCTAACCCAAACCCAACCTTTGGCCATTTAGACCCACATTGAACCCATGCACCAAAATTGTCCTAGCCATGTCAAATTGACCAAGGTAAGACTTCTATAGCCAACTTTTGGGTCCTACTAACCAATCTAGACCCACTTAACCCACCCTATATGAGCAATGTACCAAAGGTCCCCTAAATTAAGGGATTTGTTTCCTAAATTGCTTAAGTCAAAGATATATTTGCCAAAACCTATCACAAACCCAAATTAATTGTTGTGACAGATTCCTCTGAGGTTCCAGAGCCATCTAAGCACCTCCCTTGCCATGGCAAGCCACCCTAGTCATCGAAGGAGCCAAAATTAAGACCCCCCATGCTTAAGTTCAAACCCAATTTCAACCATCCAATGTGTCTAGCTATGATTGGTGTTTAGCATCTTGATGCCCTCGACTTAAGCTCCACATTGCAACCAAATGAAGAACATGACAGCCACCTTAAGTTTTTTACTTAAACCCCTCCTCCATGGCTAAAATGAAACCAAAAAATTTTTCTTGAAGGAACCCTGTTCAAACTGTTTCCAGAGCTCCTCCAAGACTACACAACACCATTGCAACCATTCTCTGGCAATCTTCCCCATCACTTGAGCTCAATTTTTGAGCTCAAAATCAGGGCAAAATTGATTTGCTCTTGAGCATCACCAGTGTAAGAGATAAAGATCCTCATCAAAATCCCCCTCTGTTGAGCCCTCTAACCTATCCTTAGACCAAGGTAGCTCCACCCTTTGATCAAACTCATACTTGGAGCCTTCACCAAAGGAAATAAACACATCTACAAGGTTCATCAGACTCCACTGAAGCTTCCACAAGCACCCAATTGAGGCCTAAACTCTTGGGCAAAGGTATAGCTCACTAACCCTAATTTTGGGCTCGGTTTGGACCTTTATGAAGAAAACTTGCAATTCATAGCTATGTAACCATATAGATGTACTTGTCTTGAGTATATGAAGGTGTAGAAACAAACCCAAAGTGATTTGGTTGAGTCTAGGATGAGATCTTAGGGTTTAAAGTTGGGCAATTCATGAGTTTTAGCTATCGAGGATGATGACGGAGAGTCGTCTGATCGAGTGTGTATCAGATGGACGGATGACATCGAGCCTAACGAAGCCTTCATGCGTGAATAGTGGGGCGCATGGATATCGAGTTGGATGGCAGTGCTGAACCAAAAAACGGCGCATGGCACTTCAGAGAAGACGAGGATGACACGGGCGTGATTACGATAAATAGAAAATTAAAGCTTTTTCTTAAGTAAATAAATAAAATATCTTTAAAAATTCATAATTTTTTTTAAAAAATCATAAAAATAAAATAAAAATACCCTCTTATTTAATGAATAGAGGAGAATAATGTGAATCAAAAATAAAAATTATTTTCCAAACATATGATTTTATATTAATTAAATACCCTTTGAAGTATTTTAACTCTCCATGACTAAGGAGTGTTCACCATGGCTTGAGATTTTTAGGGTTTATTCCTCATCATATATGTGATGTTTTGAATCATTTTATAAATTTCTATACTTAGTTAAATGTGAATACTTTGAATAAATTTATGTAAATTAAATACATATAAAATATTAACAAAATAAACTCCACATTATTCATAAAAATCATATCTACCCACTGTAAAAATTTCAAAATTATTTGGCTTAGTGTAAGCACTAAAGTGGATTTTTTAAGAAAATATGTATTTTTATACAAAAATAATTATAATAAATTAAATACACTTGATAAAATTATAAAAAGTTGTTTTCTCATTTCCTTGTGATCAGAAGTACTTAGGAAAAATAAAAGTCACTTTTAATAAAACAGTTAATTTTTGGGCCTCATTTTGAATTTTAAATAATTAAAAAAAAAATTCAAAAATACAAAAATATTTCAAAATGTTCCTAACTGTTCTCTAATCACTTGGGACTCATTAAAATATTTTTTCTAGTATTCCTAAGTTCAAAATAAATTTTGAAAACCTTAAAAATGAATTTTCTTTATTTTCTCAGTGAAATATTTGTAATAAATAAATTAAAAATAAAAAAAATCTAAATTTTATTCTCTGATTTTTCTTAACTCAGAGTAGTCTAAGAAAAATATAAAAATAAATTTTTTAATTAACCATTTTCTACTTAAATGAATCATGAAAATTCAGCCAAATAAAAAAAAATAATAAAAATTTAATTCAAAAAATCATGAAAATTTACCCAAGCATTTCTTTGACCGAAAGAAACCCTTAATAATTTTCTCATAAATAAAAGCTTTATTTTAAGAATTTAAATAAATCACCTTTTGAAAATTTTATTTTTTGAATTCAAATAAATAACCAAATTAGATTAAAATTTTGAGAAATCCACATTTTCTCCTCTAATACCTTAATTACCTCATGAATATGACACTTTAAGTCCTCAAAGTCATTTGAGTTGTGTTAAGTGAGTTATGTGGTGAGGTGCCCCAAGGGCAAAACATTCACTTTAGACTTTTGTGCTTTAATCAAAATTTAGGATTAACTAAAGGAAAATGGATAATTCTGATCTTAATAAACATGATGTGATGATTGAAATACAATGGGACTAAAATGTAGAAACTCACTCACCACCCTTGCACAACATCAAAAAAATCATAATCTTCATGATTTGGAAGTCAATTAAGATCAAATGATTCTTAAGTAAGGGGCTTATACTAGGAAGGATGATAATTTACTTTGCTTGAGCCCAAAGTTGAGGATGATTTGATTACTTGATAAGAATACACAACACTTAAACAAAATTTTTTGATACATACCATTTCACCTCTCATGATTACCAAGGCTTGGTAGTTACCTAGGTTTGATTCTTAAATTCAAGTTGATTGGATTTAAAAAATGGTGATTATCATCTTTAAACACTACAAGCCTAATCTTAATTGCGAGCACCACAATCATAAAGACTTGTCTCAGGGGCACTCACTAACATAACTCTAAAATAAAACATCAACTGACCAATCGAGTCTTATCCTTAGGATAATTAAATTAAAAGTTTCACTGAGCAATGGGGTAGTCACAATTTAACCTCATATGATTATTGGAACATTATACTCAGATCAAACTGAACTCGAGATATTTTAAGAGATATTCAAAGTGATCTAGGGTCACACCTTGAACATTTTAAAATCTATTGGATATTCTGAAGGACAAATTGTACTTGCCATATTTTGTACTAAAATTATCCACTAAGATCTTCCGAGATTCAACAAAATCATAACTCGGGGTTTGATAGCTAAACCTTCATCTACTCATGAAATTTAAATTCCTCGAAACACTATATACATGCCTTGCAAGTACTGACCTTTCAGGTGGTGGAACGAGAAGACTTGTCAGGTACACTTTTATAGTTTATAGTACCGTCTTTTCTTGTACTTTCCGCACTATATTTTTATAAACCTTGCATGCTAAACAACGGTGTCACATTGCAAGAAAACTAAATTTGCTAGGATAGCCACAAAACCAAAATCAAAACCAAAACTAAAACCAACCAAGAAAAAATTCACCGCCACGACATTAAAAATATAAGATAACTGAAAATTTAATCACAAACATCACAAAACCCACAATTGAAATTAAATTAAGACATTTCTATTGGATGACCGGGAATCCCTAGGAGGAGGTAACCTACAGTTGCTAACGACGCTTCCCACGGTCTAAATGAAATTATGGAATTCATTAAGTTGAGTTTTGTAAATATATTTGGACAAAGTGAATCCAATAGAAAATAGTGGTGCCAGAATGAGGGAACTGTAGGATCCAAACTGGTGTCACTTTAATCAACTTTAACATCCTTCATAATATTTAAAGTATCATAACCATAGAGACAATTGATTTGAAATCATAACCTGACAGATTAGAAAACTTAAACTCGTCACGGCAAGGAGCTTGGAGCTAGCATAGTGGGCAGCACGACCATCTTCAACAGCAAAACATGTCTTCCCCAACTAAACTAATTTTCTTATTTTGAATTAAATAACCAAGCCATATGACATCAAGGTTGTTTGCTTATGCAACATAAATCCTCAGCTCATATTTAGCCTTTGCACGGCTCTGCTATATAATATAATCCTTAACTCGTCTTAGGATTCTGAGGTTGTCGTTTGTCACGACCTAAATCCTCACATCTTCCAGGCTATTTGAGGGATCATTTCAAACAAATGTAAGCCCTAAACTAATAAAATTAGCAAGATGAAACACTCAAATAATTTCTCCTCAAAACTGAAGTCAGACCATCGAATAGCTTGGGAAGTCACCCAGTTTCTTGTCTGGATCTACGACATCCTTTGGTTCTTTCTCCTTTGAATTCTACAATAAATGTTCCAAATTTGAGTCATTCCCCTCTCACACCTCTTGGTCCGATTTCGTTGAAAAGTCCTATACTTTTACCTCTTTGAAGATAACCTTTCCTGATTTTTATCGAGAGAGTTTCTTAGGTGACTTTGGTCATTTAAGATATAATTAACTATAGGGGCTTGCCCTTATAGGAAGCTTGTCCAAACCCAGCTTATTGTAAACCCTATTTAATTTTTCATATTAAATAGGAGAACTTATCGGCAAATAAAATGGTTTTGTAGACCAAACAGATGTCATATATTTCTTAGTTTATTTGATCGAGCCTCATCCTCAAGACTTTGTGTTTATCCTTCGGAATAAATATAAGATTTGAGGAGTAACGCTCTTTTATTTAAAATATGAAAAATATGGGGNCTCCTTGCAAGCAGAAAAGAGGGAGGAGCTGAAACCTTGTCGCTCGCATTGTTTTGTTGCTGCGTGCCGCCGGCGAGCTAACTCCTCCACCTCGTCGTCCCACCTTCCCGGCGGCCGGACACTTCGTCGGAACACCTCGATGTCGCCGGGCAGCAGTGGTTAATCGCCATGAAGAGGCGTGAACATCTTTTCCGCTGCGAAGAAGGCTTCTCCACTTTTACCGTCGTCGAGCGATCCTATCTCGCAAAGGTACCTTTTTTTTGGTGTTGCATATTTTTATCTGCTAAATTATTTATTTTCTGGTACTTTGCATACCTCTTGCTTTCATAGCCTCCTATGTCATTTTGTTGTCTTATGCACGTTTCACGAGGCACACTGGAGCATAGATTGGACGTCGACGAGCTTGGAGCAAGTAAAGAAAACGCGTCTGCAACCGTCACGGTGGTGAGATTTTCTACCTACTAGCCAGCCTTAGGAATAGTTAATTCTAGGCATGTGGGTTCGATCGCCCACAAGGGGGCGTGAGCCGACGTGGGTGATGGATCGTTGAATTTTCTAGAGCCAGCCATTAGGTTAGGACTTCCTGTGCGTGGCCAAATATCCCTTCGTAGAGCTGAGTGCCTCCCTTTGTTGTGAGCCTTAGCACAAGTCCTGATGGGTCAGAGTCCCTCACTCCCCTTGCTTTGGATTCCCCAGCTTTACTTAGAGAAGTTGGGAGATTGGACTTGGAAAAGCAAGATAAGCTTTGTAGCTGGCTCGCTTTCCAAAGTCTAGAGGAGTTCGTGAAGTGGAAAAAGCTTTGTAGATATCGTATTTCGCGACGTCGTGGAGATTTTCTCCCTCGGAGATCTGGGAAGAAATTCCTCACATTTCCTCACCAAAGCAAGAGATGACGGTTCCACACATCCAAGGGTCTAAACCTTAGGTCTCCTAGGTGATGTCGTTAGCACGAGCCTAGTTTGCTATCTGTATGTTAGTTTGCTGCATATTGCATTTTTTTTTCTTATGTTGTATTTCACCTCACTCTGACTAGCCACCTCGGCCTCACGAGCATTTCACCTCGCTCCGACTAGCCGTCTCGGCCTGAAGAGCATCTCACTTTGCTTTGATCAGCTGCCTCGGCCTGACGAGCATCTCAATTTGGTTCGACCGGCCACTACGGTCCAGTAGAACGATCACCTGCATGTTTGTTTGTTTTTGCAATACATCGCATGCTTGCATATTTGCATGTTGCATATGGTATGTGTTAGTTTGCATGATCATTATCATTTGCCTGTGTTGCACTTTTTCAAGCCGTTGTCGCTACGCCACGCCCATCACTTTTGGTCATTACCGCCTCGGTACACCTTTCTTCGGACCACTGCCTCCACGACACGCCCATCCCTTTTGGTCACTGCGGCCTCGGCACACCTTCAGGACGCTGCCTCTACAACACGCCTACTCTTCGGGTCACTGCCGCTACGACACACTTATTTGTTCGGGCCACTGTCTCTACAACATGCCCACCTTTTTCCAAGTTACTGTCTCACGATACACTCATCCCTTTCTCACGTTACTGTTTGCATTTGGATTTGCATGTTTGCATGGACAGCAAGTCACGCTCGTTAGGAGAGTGACCCCGTGTCGGTCGCGATGCCTTAACGGGCATTGCTTGCTGGGTTGATCCCGGTGAGCAATGCGAATTAAGTCATCGAGATTGACACGAGTATGACTGTGCTAAAGATTTAATAGATATAACTCGTGTCACCACTCTTCGTGACACCCTTTAGATCCTTCAAATCTTTAGGATGGGGCCGGTATGATGACCCCGTTAAAGTCATACTATACCCAGACTTACTCTGCACTTAGATACTAGGCTGATGCACTTTTCGTTAGATGGTGTGCTAGGCTAGGATTTAGGGTGCTTAGGTAGTATTTTTTATGTATGGCTATTGTTCTCTGCAGAATTGATTGCCTTAGCCGGGCATCTTTCTTCTGCATTGTGCTTGTGATGTGACTGCATGCTGCATATGTGTGGTAGTGTGTTAGGGCGCTATTCTACAGGGAGTCATGCTTATTTATATGCACACACACAGGTACCGCTATGGAGGAGCAAGTAATGATTTTTGACATTTTTGCTTGCAGGTGCTATTAGCTCCCCCACTTTTAAGGCATGACTCCTGATACGTTGTTTGCATGTGAGCTTCCCCGCTGACACTTATCTTCATGCAGGATTGAGTCTTTTATTTTCTTATATACTTTTAGAGTTTAGGAGAGTCCTGTAGCAGAAATAAGATACGGGCACGGGTTCCAAGGCCTTTGGTGCTGGAACCATATGGAGGGGACTAGGAGCAGATGCTCCTACCGCGTATCTTAATTCTGCATTTTATATTGATATATAGAATTAGGACCAGGTGTGTATATGCGGAGTCCGGCCGCCCCTTTCTTTTCTGGGATGTGTTGCCGACCTAGCGACACCGACCTGGTTATTATTTTGATTTGGCTTGCTTTGCTTCTTGCATCATATTGCATGTCTACACTTACATGTGTTTTCTTTGTTTCTTTCTGTGGCTTATCTAGGATTTCACGATACAATCTAGGCTCATTAAGGACCCTAAAATTATAATTTTCTACAAAATGCTAAATAAAAATATTCAAGATAATTAAAATTTAGGATTAAAATATTCAGGATTTAAAAATTACAAAATTTACTTTCCTCCAAATATTAACAGGGCCTCCACAATACTTAAGGACCGCTCTAGATAACTGCATCCATATTTTCATGTCCTGAGGAGGTGTACACGTGCTTCTCCAACCTAACTGACCCAACATACCTCTTTATAGATGGTTGTATAGTGCGCCTAGGATGTTAGAAGACTCCCCGACCCAGACGGGGTGTAAGTCATTTTGTTTGGAGTGTTTCCAGCTTTGTAGCTGAAGCTCTACTTTCTTTTCTTTCTTGAGGCATTCTGGCCACTTCGGCAGGTATAAGTCCCATTTCTTGGAGCTCCATCTTTTAGTCATAGGATAGAGTTTTGTTTGTTTGACCTTAGGGCTACCGAGGTTCTCGTGGACGACGCAATTCACAGATTCCTAACTGGGGATCTCAGGACGTGTTGGGTAGACTACCTTCATGACTAGATAGACTTAGGGTCCTAATAACTGTGGATGACGGGTCCGTGGTACCTCGACCCAGTTACCTCTACATTTTAGGATCACTCTACCTTCCTTTTTGTTGAGCTCCTTTGAGCCCTGTCGCTCATTTACTTTGTTGATATCATGTTGACGGCTTGATGCCGATGAGCTACTGCCCATTTGGGATACGATGATTTGTTCTCTGCCCTTATGGCCCGGACGTGCTTTGGCGTGTTGGGATATACCCGTCAAGATGATTTAGGTTATTTCGTGGGCGTCGTGTGCCAATGAGCTGCTACCCATTCGGGATGTGAGAGACTCACTCTCTGCCCGATGGCTTAGCGCGAGCTTTGAAGCATTGGGACTGTTCCCACACAGAATAACCTTCCATTGAGTACCTATTGCCCCAGGTTCATAATAATCCATGCAAAACTTTTTTATCGAGAGTATTCTTGGGTACCCCCCAAGATGTAATTAACCAAGTGGGATACGTCCCCTTGGGAGTACTCTTGACCCTAGAACAGGCACCTACACCTGAATCTCTGGTTATGGATAGTCTACGTAGGTATTCTTTCGCGGATATCAGTTTAAGGTGCTCTCGCCCGATATTGTTTGGGTGGACATTCTTAACATATCCTTGTGAGGTTTACCACACGTAGGCTCTCCACGTTTTGTGTTTTCTCTTGTTTTTCGCTTTTTCGTATGTCCCTTTTTTTATTCGATTCCGCTCCTCTTCAAATCATTGATCTGATTCGGAAGGGAGATTTATTCGAATGGGGGAAGTATACGACGATTGACAAGCTGACGACTCCTAAAATAAAAGAGAGAAAAACAAAAGAGAACATTGACATGGAGAATAAAGTGAAGAGCTGGAAGTGTCACTTCTTTCTGACGTCGGTGAAGGAATGGGGAATTCTTACTCGCCTTTCCTGTGAGCCATATAAGTGGTAGAATATCTCTCCCCAGATGTGGGATTTGACATCATCCGTCAATGGAAAAAGGCTTTGTGTTGTCCAGTACACTCGCAAGGACATGGTCAACGAGTTTCTTAGCCCTCACAAGTTTGGCTAGATGACCCGAGAACTATGGGCTACTTCCGATGCCGAGGAATCCAAGCGGTGGATCAACAAGGCAGCCAAGCCTTCTATAAATAAACTAAGGATGAAGAGAACATTCGAGGGTGAGAAGGCTTCTCTAAAAAAGTATTTAGGTTCAAATCTCTTTATGTATACTTCTGAAATGACCGGTGTAATCCAGAGAATTTCGAGTGATGAGTTAACTTTGATTGTAAGAAAGCCTACCTTTTCGACTTGCGGTGCAAGTGTGATGAGGCTAGAAAACCATCTAATTTTCTGTCTGATGTTGAGTTTATTCCCGATGATGAACTAAACGAGGCTCAAGAGGACTCCAAGTCCAACGCGACAGGCTTTATCGACCTTGATGTGAAGGGGAGAGCCAGTTAGTGCTCTCCTAACACTGTGACAATAGATGAGTGGGGTCTTTGCCGAGGTACAGGTCCAAGTGCATTAAAAGTTGGATCCGATGGCAACTCAGAGGTGGCAACTTCAAGCTGCATGTTTGACAAAGGTGGCGCTACCTCTCACACCGAGCCATAGAGCAACTCTTATGTTTTCAAGGGATCTCAAAGAAGGAGGGCGAAGAAATCCATGGGCATTAAAGGTTTGCCCTTTGCTTCCCTCCCCGAAGGTAGTGTTGAGTGGATCTCGATGTAGTATGAGGGGATGAAAACCTTTGTCATGATGGATTCCAGGTTAGCACTCATCGACCTTCAACGCGAATGGTTTTGACAAGGCTTAGGAGTGGAGTCCGAGACCTCAAAATTTGTGGAAATGCTTTGGTCCAAAAGTTTTAAGGAGAAGTTGGACACTACATCAGGATTAGGGTCTGAGGACAAGTCAGAGGTAGAAACTTCAAGTTGTAGGTTTGACAGAGGCGATGCTACCTCTTGCACCAAGCCATAGAGTAGTTCTTTAATTTTTGAGGGATCTCGACGAAGGATGGGAAGGAACCTATGGGAAATGAGGGTTTTCCCTTTATTTTCCTCTTAAGAAGTAGTGTTGAGTGGATCCTGATGTATGAGAAGGGGGCAAAAATAGTTATATTGAGAGATTCCCGGTTTACTCATTGACCTTCAATGACACTAGTTTTGACATCGCTCGGGAGTAGAGTCCCATGTCTCAGAGCTCGTGGAAATTCTATGATATGAAAGTTTTAAAGATAAGTCAGATGACTTGAGCCCCTTAGAACTATGTTGATTAGATAATAGATATCAGCTATTAGGGTTGACTTCTTCTCATTATTTGTCCAACATGTACTTTGACACTATGGTCGAGATGGCATGGACGCAGAAGGATAATTTTTTTGAAAAGTATTCTAAAGAATGCCTTGCGGTACTTGCCTTAAGAAAATGGCGGGGGCCTCAGAATGGCTCTCGACCTTGCTAAAGAAAAACGATGAATTGTTTTTGAGCTTGCTTCATAATTTACAGCTAAAGAACATGCGAAAGAACAAATAAATCAATTTTGGCTCGGCTCAAAGCTCGTTAACAACCAGTTTGTTCAAATGGGCATGATGGATCTAATATATGCAAACTCGAACGAGTTTTCCAGTCTATTAAGTTTAAAAGCAGAAATCATGTAAAACACAAGGAGTCTAAATTAAAACCAAATGTAGTCACAAAGATAAAAACTTATTTCAAATTCCTCTCCGCCAAACTCTTGAAGTTATTTTGAATCTCTTCCTTTCTCTTACAATCCTCCGTAGGTCTAGTCGCCCAACCCTAGAGGGTTAAAATCTCTCTATCTCACGAACAAACTACAATGGATTCTCACTTAGAATTATATAATCACTTTCTCCTTCACTAGGAATGAGAAAAGTGAAAAGCCCTAATTAAAATTCTACAACTCCTTACTTTTTACTCTTTAAAAGCGTCCTAAGAATTCTCTCTCTCTAATCTCTTTTCTTCCTCTCTTTTCTTCAATGAAAGTCCTTTTTATATTTTTCCAAAATGTGCTATGGTGTCTCTTCAAAATGTGTTCACATTCAATGAATCTTCCAAGATTAGTCTCTTTTTAAAGGGTCTCAAGTGATCAGAGAATAATTTCAGACATATTGGTGTATTTTCAAATATTTGTGATTTTTAATTATTTTTAATTAATTTTAAATTAAAAATTAGCTCAAAATAAAGTATTTATTTTAACATCAATTTTATTTTTCTTAGGTGCCCCTGATCACAAGGAACTACCAAAACCACTTTCATAATAATTTTTTTTAATTATATTATATTTATTATATTTTTTTTAGTGCAAAAAACTCATTTTTCTTGAAAAATAAGTTTTGAAATGAAATACACTTCAAATTGATTTCTAATTTTTTCAAACGCTTAAAATTATCATTAGCATTAATGTGAATCAATTTTTATACTTTTTTAAATTATAGTTTACTCAATTATATTTTTATGGGTTTTAATATCTTAATTAGCTAAGACAATGCACATTACTCTTTAAATTTATCTTACATTTTTCTTAGAGTCGTCTGACTACAGGGAACATACAAAAAACAAGTCTCATATTTTTCTGATTTAAAATTTAATTTATAAAATTATTCTACAAAAAATGGGGGACTTAATATTGAAAATTAGTGCTTTAGGGTTAGAGGTGTTATCCAACTTTAGAAAAATCAGAGAACAATTCTAACCAAAAGAAAAATAAACTCTCCAAATTTCAAGATAAGGTGATTACAATTTAATTAAATATAAGTAAAAGAGGTTCTACATGATTTAATTAATTAAAAACAAAATATATGACAAATAATTTTTATGTTTAGTCCATAAATTTTTTTCTCTATTCATTGAGTAAAAAGGTAATTTTAATTTATTTTTGTGATTTTTCTACACCAAGTTGTGATTTTTTGAAGTTTCTTAATTAATTTAAATAAAAAATACCCTAATTTACTACTTATCCACGTGACGACCTTGTCATTTTTGGCGGCTCCGAAAGCCCACTTGGCAAGCTTCGATTCGGCGCTGTCATCCACGTCAACTGCCACGCGTCTTGCGCTTTATGAATAGATCTCTTGTCTGACTAATCCTCTACCTTTGGATCAATACACGGGCAAATGGATGACATCCGTTCATCATCCCCATCTAGCTTAAATTAGGGTCATTCACACTAAAATGCTTTGATCTCGCTCGATACTCAAAAAATCACTCATGTTTTGTTCCTATAGCTTCATCTAGTTGAGACGAGCATATCCATATGGTTACATGCATTTGAAAATGAAGTTATCTTCACAATTAAAGAAATTGAGAGCATTTTTAGGGTTAGTGAGCTATAGTTTTGCCCAAGAGGTAAGGCCTCGATTGGGTTGGTTGTTAACATTTGGTGTGACCTCGCAAAGCTCCTTCAAGCACAAATTTGAGCTGAGGTTGATTTTAAGTAAGAGTTCGATCGAGTGGTGATTCGTGTTTGGTCTATGAGTGGGTTAGAGTGCTCAAAATGATAGGACTTCAATGGTGAACTTCCTTGTATGGTCAGTGGAAGCTTTAGGAATGATCAATTGTAATTTTGGTTGGGTGACAGCAAAAGGTCTTTAGATTTTAGTGTTTAAATTGAGCTTGGGCAGTAGATTTGATTGGATAAAAATGGTGGGGTTCAACTTAGGATGGCTGGAGGAAGCTCTATGAGCATTCTGAGAGGGTCTCCATAAGAAATTGGTAGCACTCTCCCCATGCCATGAGACAGTTTAAATAGAGGAGATATTATGGTTAAATTGACCAAGCTAGGGGGTGGAGATGGAAGCTTAAGTGGATGGTTGAACGGTGTCATTCACCAATAGAAGTGAGCCACATTAGATGGGTGAGAAATTGGGTTTTAGCCAAGCATGACCTTCTTTATTTGGGGTTTTTTGGTGACTAGGCCAACCAGCCAGGCCATGGGATGTGGCTAGCTATCTTAAGGAAGGTTTAATTGTTATTAGCTTAAAGGTTTGTTGGTTGATGGCATGAGATAGAGAGCTTAGCCAAATTTGGGGGCAAGCTTCCTTGACTTAAGAGACCCTTGGTCCATAGCTCAGATTTTGGGTCTTGGGTAATTTGATTAGCATCATAGGTGGCTAATCAATGCAGGAGAAAGTTAAGCTTGGTTAATGCAAAAGATTTAAAAGTTAATTTTGAGCTTAGGCTCAAAATTAGGGTTTGGGCCAAGAATTGGATATGGGCTTGGCTTGGGCCAGATTTAAAAATTATTTGAAGAATTGAAATGGTCCATGAGGATGTCAGGAAGAGCTTAGCAGATTAAATTGGGGCAATTGAATTTACCACTTGGTTCAACCGGATGGAATTTTGAAGTTTGGCCAATTTGGGGCATTTGGTTTGGACTTGGGTTTACGTTGGGTTTGGGTTTGTATTTTGGCCAATTGAAGGTTTAAAATAATCTTGGAGAATGTTATGAAGAGTTTAGCATTCAAAATTTAGCAAATGGAGTTGGTTATTGGATCCAATTTGATGGAATTTGAAGGTATGGTGAAATTGGGGATTTTGGCTCAAAATTAAAACTAGGGCTTTGAGACTGGTTTAATTGGGCTCCAAATTGGTGTAGAATGGGATTGGACATGTTGATGATCTATTTATGTTTGAAATTGAGTGAGGTTGAAGTAAATTTGGTGGAAATTGGGATGAATTTGGGGAAATTGGGCTTTTAGGGGCAAAATTGGGGTTTTGGTCTAAAATTGTCAATTTGGTTAAATTGAACCCAATGGGTGGTTAGGATTGATTTTGAGGAGATTTGGAATGATTTGAAAGAATTTGGGAATTTTTTAGGCATGAATGTTATTTTGGTAATTTTGATAATTTTATGGGAGTATTTTGGGAATTTTAGGAATTTTGGAGTGCTTTGAGCAATTTAAGTGGTTTGAGATGATTTTGGGGAGAAATTGATAATTTGAGCAATTTTGAAAAGTTTGGGGCCCAAAGGCCAAAAATTTGAGTCTTGGTGGAATTGATATCAACTAAGGATGCCAATCATAAAATCACCTCTTTAAGCCATAAGATTAAGGGAACTCTCATTTTGAATTCTCCACGTATCAGTCCTTGCCGTCCTTGCCAGAGGATAGAGGTTTGGGCCACATGAGTCTTCAAAAGTGTGGGAAACTAGGCTAAGCATGCTTGGTTTCAGGATTTTGGGTTGTGAGTGAAAGTGAGAGGTGTGAGTGTGTGTGTCAATAACAAAAAGACACCATCCATGGCTAACCCTAGGGTTAGACAGTCTTATAGGGACTCTTCTTGAGTTCCTCTATTCTGGTTCCTACCCGATAAGTGATAGTAAGCAAAACCAACATGTGGAACTCCAAGAAGAGTAAAGAAGTTTTTATAATTTATAATGGGGTAGGGTTCCATCACTAGTCCTCTAGAATAGTCAACAAGAAAGTGCTATGGCTAGATCCTAGGCTTCTATGGAATGAAGACTAGAACTCAAGAAAAGTGAGGTCAACAAGTAAAAAGGGAGTAGCAACCATTATGCTACTATGACCTCTAATCCTTTGACTTCAATTTCTATTTTTTTTCCTTTTCTTTCTTTTCTTTATGGTGGAAGCTACCTCGACATTGATGTTGAAGCAGAGTAGCTTTCATTTTATTAAAAATGTATTTAGAAGATTTAGACCATGCTATCTCCCAACCGTCTTCATCCTTGTATGGGTCGGCAAGAACAAATTCACTGCCTGAGATTACATTGATTGAACCCTAAAGAACAGGGTAGTTTATGTATTCCATCGAAATAACTATGTTTCCTACCCTAAAGTTGTATTCTAATAAGTCCTTGAAGATAAAACAATTTTCAATCTTATGCCCAAGCATCCAGTGGTAGACACAATAAATGGGTTAGTCCTTTAAGTTAACTTCCCTTAAACTCTTGACCTTGGGCAGCTTAAAATTTTGTATCTTAAGCAAGCCTCAGAATATCTTGGCCATGGCTTATGTCTTGAATGGTTAATCATTATTTATTTGATCCACCCTTGATCTTTTGTTTCTCATCCACTAAGTTGATTGTTGGAACTGCAGCTATAGAGAAGGTTGTGGTTGTGATATATTGACAATTTTTCACTATTTTCTCTGCTTGGGTTGCACCTTTATTGGTTGCTTACCTTTATCTATAGTTGAGAAATTACCTGATTTCTTTTTGAATGTCTTAACCGTCCTTCGCTTCTCAACTTTTTCCTTTAGAACCATCTACTTTCTTCTTCGAGGCTGATAAATTTACTAAGTATCTTTTAGAATCTTTTTATTGTAAACTATATTTAGCATGAAAATTACCAGTCTGTGGATGCTCTTGAGTAGGATCTCGATGGCAGGTTGCTCTTGAAGCTGTGGCTCACACTTCATACTAAGATTCCTCCACCAAAGGATGTAATCAGCAAGAGTTTATCTTAACGTTTATTTTTTGATGACCGGGTCTCTAACAGCTTTACTAAGTATCTTTTAGAATCTTTTTATTGTAAAACCTTTTAGCATGAAAATTATTAGCCTGTGGATGCTCTTGAGTAGGATCTCGATGGCATGTTGCTCTTGAAGCTGTGGCTCGCACTTCATACTAAGATTCCTCCACTAAGGGATGTAATCCACAATAGTTTCTCTTGATTTCTATTTTTCAATGACCAAGTCTGTAAATGTAATGTGATGTTGGGCCCCGACAAAGCACTAGATGAAGAAATTTTTGAATTCTATGAAAGTTTTTATGAAAGTATTGGGGAGCTCAAAGTAATAGCCGAAAGAAATGCCTGTAAGGCTGTTAACAAACTGACAGAACAAAAAATTTTCACTACCCCCCGCATTGCAGCAAATTACTCTAAAGTGTGCAACATGGTAATGAAAGTTCCTAGCCTCATCAACCATTATGAATAGTGAAGGAACAAAAACTTCAGGATATTGAACCAAATCAAATTCCTTTGGTAAGGTCTAACTGTTGGAATTAATGTTTTGATCCTCACCTGAGCCACTATTTCTTTCTATTTTTATTCTACTAGTCGTGTTATACCTTTATTGGAATTCAACACTAAGTGTAATACTTTTTTCTTTTGAGTACAATCCTCAATCTCTATCAACTCTATTTTATCTTTAAGAATATGTATTTCCTCCAGTCGAATAATCTCAATGGTTAGTGACGTTGTTGTCTGTGGCGTGCTATGCAAAGTTGCCAACGAAGCCATCATCTCCTCAAATTTCTTTAAGAGAGGACTAATTTGTTCACCTTGTTGTTGTATGACCCTTTTTAGTTCTTTTATCAATTCTTACTCACTTGGTGGCAATTCTTCTTGCTTAGACGAGGTGGTACGAGTCTTCACTATGTTGATTTTTCCAAACTTTTCCTCTGTATCATTCAGGAAGTCCTTTCCTATGTCTGTAATTAATTGTTTAACATCAATTCTTAATTTTTGCAATCTCCTTTCGATCAAATAAGTTTTTCCTTGAAGATCTTCAGTCAAAATTGTGGACCATGTGCCCACAACATCAGGTAATTCCTCTGATAATCTTTGTTTCCATACATTAATTTTTGATGATAGGATGAGATACCCTCAGAGGCATGTCATCGTGAAATAAGTGAGTATGATCTCCAGCTCGTAACATTTGCACAAGTGAACTAATGCTGGCAGGTGCTCCTTGGGCTCTTAAAAGTAACTCATAATGTACTGGTGAGATAACTGGATGGTGTCTAAGTCTATTCTTGATAGAAGATGGAAGGAGTAGCCTTTTCATGGGGTGGTGGTGTCTGTCATCCAGAACTCAACCAAAGTTGAGTTTTAATTTGGGTTTACCAGAGTTTAAGCCTAATTACCTAATGTTTTAGTTGGATTGGGTTAGCTCAAGTGAGGTCAGGCTGACCTGATAAGTTAGTTGAATTGGGTTAACCCAAGTTAAGTTGGGTTGGTCCGATGATTCAATTGAATTAGATTAAATCAAGTAAGATCGAGTTGACCTGGTGATCCTATTGAATTGAGCTAAAAAAAGTTATGTCAGGTAGACCCAGTGATTCAATTTAGTTCGATTAACCTAAGTTAGGTTGGGTTGACCCGGTGATTGAGTTAAATTGGGTTAACAGTAGTTAGGCCAGGTTGACCCAATTTTTTAGTTGACCTGAGTTAACTTGAGTTAGGATAGGTTGACACGGTGATTTAGTTGAATTGGAATTAGATTAAAGAGGAATCAACTAAGTTTAAACTAAGTTAGAGTTGAATTAGATCTAATGTGTGTTAGACTTAAAGGCAATTCAGCATGAACTACATCTATACTAGATTAGACTTAAGTTAGGTCTAGGTTGAGTTAGACCTAAAGGTAAGTTCAATTTGAAGTAAGTCTAAGCTAGCTTAGACTTAGGTTGGGTCTAAGTTGGGTTAGACCTAAGGGTAAATTCAACTTGAACTAAGTTTAAGGTTAGATTGAGTTAGACTTACGGTTTAGATTCTAAAGAGTTGTCTAAATCTAATGTGAGTTAGACTTAGGGTTTAGGTTTAGTGTAGGTTGAACCTAAGGGTTGGCTAAGTCTAATGTATGCTAGACTTAGGGTATATGTTCAATGTAGTTTGAACTTAAGAGTTGGAGTTGGGTCTAGTTTGAGTTCCATCCAAATTTCAGAGTTAGGATTAATTTAGGTTGAACCTAAAGTTAGGGTTTAGTCTTGTTTGAGTTAGATCCAAAGTTTAGGGTCATGTTCAATTTGATTTAAAATTAAAGACAGGGTTGGGTCTAGTTTGAGTTAGATTCAAAGTCTAGGGTTTGTTTCAATTTGGGCTGAACCTAAATTTAGGGTTGGGTTTAGTTTCAGTTAGATACAAATTTGAAGGTTAGTTTCAATTTGGATTTAACCTATAGGTTAGAGTTTGGTCTACTTTGATTTATACCCAAAGTCTTGGGTTAGCTTTAATTTGGGTTGAGTCAAGGTAAGGTATAAGGCCAAGTTGATTTAGACTTAGAGTTAGATTCAATTTAAGTCAAACCTAATGATTTAGGGTTAAATCCAAGTTGGTTTGGACTTAGGCTTAGGTTCAATTTAGGTTAAACTAAAGGATTTAGGATTAAGTACAAATTGGTTTGGACTTTGGTTTAGGTTCAATTTAGGTTGAACCAAAGGTTTCAGGTTATGTCCAAGTGGCTTTAGACTCAGAGTTAGGTTCAATTTTGGTAGAAACTAAGAATTTATGGTTAATTCCAAGTTGGTTTAAACTTTTGGACTTAGGGTTTGACTTAATTTAGGTTTAAATTGAGGATTTAGGAATACTTCCATGTAGGGTTAGACCTAAGGTTAGGCTCAATTTAGGTTAATCCTAAGGATTAGGGTTAAGTCCAAGTTGGTTTGGACTTAGGCTTAAGTTCAATTTAGGTTGAACCAAAGGTTTATGGTTAATCCAAGTTGGTTTGGACTTAGGTTAGGTTAAGTTTAGGTTGATAAGTGAATTTCACCTGTTGTAGGATTTGTATAATCTCGTAGGGGTTTAGGTTGGTGTTCATTCTCTTTTCCTTGATTTTTCATGTTGTTTTCCATTGTATCAGAATTTATAGGTTCTCTTCTCAATCTTTTAATCTTTCCAACAGTGTGTTCTAATTCCAAATCATACGGTATAAGATTTCTAGGGCCAAATTTACACATACAATTTGAAATCAGTACACAGTAATATCACTAACTAAATATGAAAATAAGTTGCAATTTAAGTAAAAATTTTCTAATAATCCTAATTTGACTGTTACTCTAATTCTAATTTTTGTTTACTCACTCTCCGGCAACGGCGCCAAAAACTTGACCACGACTTTATATATGTTTAAAAACATAAGTATTTAATACTGCTGCTAAAAGATTTAATTCCTCAGCAACTGCACCAAAACTTTATAACAGCTATAGATGGACGTAATAAAAAATCAATAATTATAAAGTCACACTTATCAATGCAAGTATACGTATCACTCAAGTAATATAGGACTCTAATGGAGTCCTAGTTATCAATCCCACAGGGAGTAATATTAGAACTGCGAACTAAGATTTTAGAAAAATAATACTTTAATTGCAACACCAGGGAGTAAGATTAGAACTACGAACTAAGATTTTAGAAAAGCAATACTTTAATCGCAACAATGAAGTTCAATTTTGGCTTATCTGTCACTAATAGGCAATTGAAATAAATATGTAATTTTAATAACTCTTAAATAACTCTCTGTCACTAATAGGCAATTGAAATAAATATGTAATTTTAATAACTATTAAATAACTAAATAAACTAATGAAGGTTCAAATGTGATATTCAATATATAAGAAAGCATCATTCTCCTTGCCAAAAAATTCTAGTGAATAGATAAAGTGAATTAGTTCCAATTATATTGTGCCAAATAGGAGCATTCTTATTCTTTACCCTTTGGTCCAGACATAAAGAAAATTGACTAATCCTACGCTTGTTTACTGAATTTGCGGCTAGGCTGGGAGGATACCAGCTCTCACTTTGGAGCTCCCACGTTCCCCTCTTCTGAGGGCTAACATCTACACTTCAACACCTAAATGATAGGACCAAATTGGAGATTTTAGTTTGACACTCTAAAATCTCCAATTCTACGCCCGATAATTTTATTTCCCTATTTATTTGCACCCAACTTCCAAGAACGTCCAAATCTATGCCCGATAATATTATTTCCCTATTTATTTGCACCCAACTTCCAAGGGCTTAACCTCCCTAAATCTTGGATGTAATCTTCACTTTAGTTGTAAAACTCAACATATTTTAACAAATTACTCCCTGAATCTTGGATGTAATCTTCACTTTAGTTGTAAAACTCAACATATTTTAACAAATTTATCCCTGAATCTTGGATGTAATATTCACTTTAGTTGTAAAACTCAACATATTTTAACAAATCAAATATCTCCAATTCTACTCCCGATAATTTTATTTCCTTATTTATTTGCACCCAACTTCCAAGGGCTTTGACCTCCAAAATCTCCAATTCTATGCCCGATAATTTCATTTCCCTATTTATTTGCACCCAATTTCTAAGGGCTTTGACCTCCCATGCCCGATAATATTATTTCCCTATTTATTTGCACCCAACTTCCCTCTAAAATCTCCAATTCTACGCCTGATAATTTTATTTCCCTATTTATTTGCACCCAACTTCTAATCTAAAATCTCCAATTCTACGCCCGATAATATTATTTCCCTATTTATTTGCACCCAACTTCCGAGGGCTTTGAGGCTTTGACCTCCCAAATCTTGAGATGTAATCTTCACTTTAGTTGTAAAACTCAACATATTTTAACAGATCAATTGACCAGATTGTGTAATCTTCACTTTAGTTGTAAAACTCAACATATTTTAACAAATTAATTGGCCAGATTGGTAATCTTCACTTTAGTTGTAAAACTCAACATATTTTAACAAATCAATTGGCCAGATTGAAAATAAATTAAGATCGAAATCAATTGGCCAGATTGAAAGAATATCATATTTGCACCCAACTTTCAAGGGCTTTGACCTCCCTGAATCTTGGATGTATTATTCTCTTTAGTTGTAAAACTCAACATATTTTAACAAATCAATTGGCTAGATTGAAAGTAAATTAAGATCAAAGAGTTGTAAAACTCAACATATTTTAACAAATCAATTGGTCATATTGAAAGTAAATTAAGATCGTAGAAAAAAGATCATCACAATTTTCTTAAACATTTTCATGGCTCCACCAATTCAAATCACCATTTCACAAATTTCAAGACAAGGAGAAGAACAGATAAAACTACTCATATCTCATGGGGAAAACACAACAAAACTCAGAATTCATATATAAAACTTATCTCTAATTTCTCTCCAAGAAAACTCCTCGAAGTTCCTCTGAATCTCTTCCTTTCTTTACAACACACATAATTCCTCTTTGAAGAAGCAAAGAGGAAGAGATCTCTCACATTCCCTCCACTCTTACAATCTCTCCAAGAATTCCTTACAGTTTTTACACTCTAGTAAACACTAATGGAACCTTTTTAACCTCCACGAACACTAGAGTCTTCTAGCTCCCAGGCTCTCTCAATCTTTGTCCAAAATCTTCTTTTAAAGTTGTGGATGAGTTTTCCCATGAGTTGCTTAAGCATCCCTTCAAAATTTGTCCTTCTCCACAACCTGATTGGTCATAACCGCCGAGCTCGCCGTCAGCAGCCTCGAGGGTACCGTCAGCGGACCTTCTTAATGAATTAATTCTGGAGTCTCAGAAAAATCTTGCCGTCGTCGGCGCCCTAGTTCAATTCTTCACATTTTGGCCCTTTTTGCTCCAAATTCGCTCCTTTTTGCATCTTTTTGCTCCAATGACCCTATTTCATCATTCCTGCAACAAAACATAAAAAATACATTTCTTTAATATGCAATTTCATTAAAAATAATATAAAATAGGTATGAAAATCTTAACATATTTTCCTCTGGTCAAAATCTCCCAAACTTAACTATTACTTGTCATCAAGTAATTTTAGTACTACATAAAAGTTATGATCTGTTGTAGTAAAGTTTTAATTCAGAAATTTTTTAAGTTTAATTTAAATAAATATTGTAGTGAGATTTTTAGAAAAAATTCAAGTAATTGAATTAAATCTATAGCCACAAGATTATCTAGTCATTAAGTTTAAGAGTTGTAGTCTTCTATTCATTTCAAGAATGACTATATGTTGAAATTTTAAGTCACTTAGAATATTCAGATGATAGGAATTTCATGAGAATTCTACTAGTAAAAGATCTATTCCATAAATGTAAGCTCATGAATGTATTTATGTTTTCCCTTTAAGTAGGTCCAGTGAAGCAANTACCTTTCTTTAAAGTGCAATATCATCAAAAATAGTATAAAATAGGTATGAAAATCTCAACATTTTTTTCTCCGGTAAAGGGCAATATCATCAAAAATAGTGTAAAATAGGTATGAAAATCTCAACATATTTTCCTTTGGTCAGAATCCCCCAAACTTAACTATTACTTGTCCTCAAGTAATTTTAGTACTACATAAAAGTTATGACCTATTGTAGTAAATTTTCAATTCAGAAATACTATAAGTTTGATTTAAATAAATATCATAGTGTGATTTTCAGAAAAAAATTAAGTAATTGAATTAACTCTGCATTCACAAGATTATCTAGTCATCAAGTTTAAGAGTTCTAGTCTTCTATTCATTTCAAGAATGACTGTATGTTGCAATACTAAGTCACTTAGAATATTCAAATGATAGGAACTTCATGAGAGCTCTTCTAGTACAAGATCTATTCCATAAATATGTTCAGGAATGTATTTAGGTTTTCCCTTTAGGTAGGTCTTATGAAGCCAATTTTTCATTAGGCATATCCTCAAGCTTCTCCTCACTTACATAATTTTTTTTTCTTTCTTTTCTCTTTTTCATTTGGATTGCTTTCAATCATATATATTTTTCTTTTTTTTTCAAGAATTGTTTTCAATCCTTTCTTTTTTCCTTTTTTAATTGAGAATTACTATATCTGGATAGCCTTTAATGATTTTGAACATCACCTTTCTTTCCCTAAATTTGAAACTCAAAGCATTCCTTTACCTTATAAGTATTTCATAGTTTTTACATCATTGAGCCCTAATCTTTTCTTCTCAAATGAATTTCCAGATTCTTATCACTTCAAAATATAGTTTCCTTTACTTTAAATAGTTAACT
>JXCR01135738.1:47786-129501 GCA_002079205.1 Phalaenopsis hybrid cultivar | reverse complement strand
CATCCACAAGATGTACAGCAGAAGTTACAATGTATAGAAATTCCTGAATATGAGGTAAACATGGTAAAGATAAGATGTCCAAATTTTAAGAAACTCATTTAACAGAATACTAGAATTATAGCATGTCGTTAAACTACAATTTCTTCCTGAGAGAGGACAAGGATGTATTAAATAATTACTTCAGTTCCATGATCATGTCCAACGTAATGATAACATTTTAGCTATCAAAGGAAACAACTTAAATGCCAGGTCATAAAAACAAATCATAATGTTTCCTCGGGCTTTCTCTTTCCTTTTCTTTTCTTCTTTTACAATACAAAACAAATGATGTCCCAAAACCTTATCAGAGTCTTGGAGTCGCATCAAGACTTTTTTATTCTATCTAACTAGCCTAGTTCAAGCTTTACGTACAAGAAAGATGAGGGTCACTACCTTCTCATTTGTCAAAGGCAAGTACTTTAAGCACTCTGTAAGAAGCTTCAAAATGCTAATTGTTTCCAATGGAAATGAACATGATAGTGATGCAATAGCCGATATCAAGTTCCTTGAAAAAAAGTAAACGCAGGCAGAAGTCTTCCAAATCACAGAAAACATCATAAACGGCCTCAAGAACCTCACGACCTCATTAATTCCAAGAGACTTATTACGAGCAATGAACAATAGAACTTGTTCAATAAGCTCTTCCTGTGATTCTTTGCAGCAAGAAATAACCTGGCATCAAAAGGGGAAAAAACTAAAAAAACATATAATATCCATCAAATAAATAAAGTGAATGGATTAAAGCATCTGCTTAGACATTGTCTACCCTACAAAGAAAAATGTTTAATTGTCAACAATAAGAATCTCTACGACCAATGTAAAATAGAAAATAAAACCTAAGAACTAGAAGAATGATCGAACAAAAACATGCTTCTATCTAGAACAGGCTCAATCAATTATATTGTACATAATAAAACAAGTTGTCTGTTGATCCATAAAAAAGAAGTCGACTTGAGTGGACCCATTTGGATCAACATATTCTGACATTAAATATGCCCAAGTTCAATGATGAACCCATTATATTTGTGCTGTGTGTTTCAAATAACTGACATATAAGAACTTTAGTCATAAACAAGCAAAAACCATGGCAGCAACATCCAGTCAAAACAATGTCAACGGAGTGACAATTTAGAACAAGGAGACTTCAAACTGCCCCGTCCCCCTAAACACAGGTTATTTTTTCTATTGACTCAAATTTGTATCATTCAATGATGCATGTTAGGATATAAACAAATATTCAACAACCTGTTGAGGACCCCAATGACCAAACAAAGCAGAGAAACTCACATCAAGGCTGCATTCAACAATGGCCAGAAGCATCCTATGCTACATCCAACAAAGACCAAAAGTTCTCCATCGCTANTAGTTTCCTTTACTTTAAATAGTTAACTATAATCTTATTCTCTTATACTAAACATCTTAAGTTACAAAATTACTTTTCATTATAAAAATATTTCTTTAAATCTACCATAATATTTAAATAGTTATAAGAATATAGTTAGCTGAATTAAATTCACTACATAAAATCATATAAATAGTTTTTGAAAATATTTGAATAAAGGACATCTAATAGTTAATCTTTTTCTTCCCTCCCCCAAATTTAAATTTTTCAATATAAAATGATACAGGTTAAAAGAAAAACTATAAATATAAATCATACCTCAGTATTGTAGGCATTTTCATCATTCTGAAATTTATGCAGGAAAAACTCTAAATATAAATCATACCTCAGTATTTTAGGCATTTTCATCATTCTAAAATTTTTTGCAGGCCTTCTCAAAATTTCTACTTCATCTGGTCTATAATATTAGGAGCTTTCTACACATATAAATCATTAGAGAAATTTTTGGGTAATGAAATTTTAAAATAATTATAAAACTAAAATATTAAACAAGCACAACATTTCCTAACACAACCATAATGCTACACAAAACGACTACAATTAAAATGCAAAAATAAAAAACCACATTACATTACAATCCACAAAATACTACTCAACATCTATTATACTACACATGAAAATTTAACTATAACACTAACTTAATAACATAAATTAAAAACTATCCAAGTACAACATAATAATAAAAATGAAAGTACAAATACACATAAACATCCATTTCTATTACAAAAGATAAAAGTACAAGTACAAGTAAATCAATTACATTCAGATATCAAAATCCGACACTGTCTTCATGTCCTTGATCAGCAGGTGGATCGGGTTGATACTGAGTATATCGGGGGCACTCAAAAAAGTAACATCAGGCTCAACTCTATTGTGTCGGGCCTGAGCTTCGTAATAAACTACCTCAAAATTTGAATGCCTCTAAAGGTACTCGCCATCATAATCATATCAATGTTATAATCCTACAATCCTTTCATTTATTAACTCTATGCTCTTTCGTTGCAAGGTCAACTCATTCATCAAGTCAGTTACCTTTAACTTATAAATTCTATGCTCTTCCGCTGCAAGGTCAACTCATTCATCAAATCAGAGAGGGTAGAGGAACTAGAAGGTGGAAGGTCATAACTTGTAGAGGGAACATCTCTACTAGTAGAAGGTTCTTAGAACTAGAAGGTGGAAGGTCATAACTTGTAGAGGGGACATCTCTACTAGTATAAGGTTCTTGTTCAAGTCTATGCTCTTCCGCTGCAAGGTCAACTCATTCATCAAATCAGAGAGGGTAGGGGATTAGGTGGAAGGTCATAACTTGTAGAGGGGACATCTCTACTAGTAGAAGGTTCTTGACTTCTACTCATGGAAGGTCATAACTTGTAGAGGGGACATCTCTACTAGTAGAAGGTTCTTGACTCCTACTTCGAGTTCTCCATTTCTCATGGAGAAGGTCATAACTTGTAGAGGGGACATCTCTACTAGTAGAAGGTTCTTGACTTCTACTCCCATTCTTGTAGAGGGGACATCTCTACTAGTAGAAGGCTCTTGACTCCTACTTCCAGTTCTCCATTTATCATGGGATTCGTAAGTTTTCAAATTGGCTTCACTAATGCATTTCATATGATAAAACCATTCTTCATCTCTAGCTTCCACTCTAAAAAGTTGGCAAAGTGCATAAATGAGGCCAGGATGTCCTAGACCTCCACTTGTCTCACTCCTTACCGCACTCAATATGTTCTTAAAAATAATTCTCCCCACATTTATATCTCTATTATTCTGAATACAAAAATTCAGAATAGCTCTATCTCTAGTTACCTCACTATGGTGATAAGTCGGTAACATAGTAGAGGAAATAAAATAGTGTCACGCCTTAAAGGTGGCATTCATCACGGAAGCAGAAAAAATTACCCGTTCTTGTTGTTTTATCTTCCACATTCCTTTCCCATCAGTGAGAAACTTGATCACATCATTCAGAGGGCCTTCCATTATACTAAAAGATTCATAGTGGCAGCTATAAGAGTCCGGGACTTTGTAAAAGGTGTTGATGCGAGCGGCATTAAATTCAATAGGAAATCCCCACACTTGAACGATTCCATCTTCAGAATGGATTATGTTGGCGTAGAACTCCTTCACAACATTTGCATTAGCTTTGTTGGTGGTGTAACAAAAGTTTTCCCACCTCCACTCGACAATAACTCGTTCAATCTCTCCTCCCCGGCTCTCAAAAACTTTATCTTGTATACACTTCTTTCCTTTAAATACTAAAGTAAATCTTGATTGAGCCATTTCATTGACAAAGAGAGAGTCATTGAACTCAATTCGTCTTATTTGAAGTGGAGCCATTTCAATCTAATCAAATCATAGAAAAATTTTGAAATATACTTCAAATATTCGAAGAATGGCTTCCAAAAGTAATTCTAAGAGTTCAAGACTAAGATCCATGAATTTCTTCCCAATATTTTCTTCACATTCTCAAAATTTTTGAAACTCTTCAATGTGGAAGAAATCCATGGTGAAATCAAATATTTTTAGTTTGGAGTGAAGCTCTTACCTAGGGATGATCAAATCCGGTGTCAAAAAGTCTTGAAATCACCTCTCAATCCAAGATCTCTCAAGCCTTATGTCAAAAATTGCATTTTAAGGAGGAAGGGGATGATGAATAGTGGTGGTTGACCGGTCAAAATTGTGGTTAAAGGTGTTTTTTTGCGAGCTCGCCGTTGGCGGGGTCGATCGCGCCGTCGGGGTGCTCTATTGAAATTTAATCAGAACTCTCGAGAAAAATCCACCGTCGGTGGGGTCGAGGGCGCCATTAGAGTGATCTATTGATTTTGGTTTAATTCCCAAATTTTTGCGATTTCGATCAATTTCAAGCCTTAACGACATCCGTTTTACAGATATAATTTACGGTGACTAAGTGATATACTTATCACAAATAAACTTTCACAACACAAAACATCACTTTTATATATAAATTCCAAGGGTTACAATATATGTTACATAACACAACTAAGTTTGGTACTTTCTCAACCTCAACACATTAATTCAGCGTCGCAATTCAAGCCACAACACTCAAAATGCTGAAGACAAAACATCCTATGCTTAGTCTCAATTATGCAGAGGTCTAAGAGCATAATTCTAAAACAAAACAAATGCAAAATTCAAACCAAATTACATAGATAGATATACAGTTAGTAATATAAATCTACTATTCATCAGATTCAGTACTAGATTCTCTTCTGAGATCACCCATTGATTGCACATGAACGAAGAGGTTGTAGAAGGATCAGAATGGAAATTCTTCAGTGAATCCTCTTCTATCAATTTCATCCTCCTCATCAGCCGTATCAAACTATCTTCTAAATGTCCAGAGTGATCAAAATGTTCTTTCATTCTCCAGTCTAGATGATCGAAGAAATCAGAGTAATCGCATTCATGACATCTTGTACCTTCTTCTCCAATTTCTTGATTATGCGCAGGATCACCAGAGTCTTATCAGGAATTAAAGGTTGAACTGATAGTGAATTCTGAGATGATTGATCTACAATAATGGCCATGTCATTTTCATCTTCAAAAGCTGGGAATCTCTCAGTTGGATCCAAATGCTTCCGAGGTAGAAGTACCTTTTCCCAATTTTTGTAGGACACTTGGAAATGACTGCAAAGTGAAAAAATTATAAAAGAGTGTCCAAGCCCATAGTTGATCCATGAACGATCAGGCCCAAAACCGACTTCACAATTATAGATCCAATGTTGATCGACAAAGTTGATCCATGAACGATCAGGCCCAAAACCGACTTCACAATTATTGATCCAATATCGATTGACAGTCTCCTTTGGATGCAGTAATTCAAAATAACACTTTCTTTAGAAACTTTATCTATCTTAATTGTCGATAACAGTTTTGTAGAAATGAAAAAGTGCCAGTGTTTCAAAACGGGATTTAGGAGTGTTGCAAAAAAACTAACATAGTCGTTCTCTCTCATTTCCCAATCGTCAGTTTTGTCCGTTAAATATTGGTAAATTTCATTCATTTGATTTTTTGTTCGGATGAAATTGGAATAATGGCAGACAGGAATGTTCTCGATCATGTATAATGCATTGATCCATGCAGGAGTGAAAGTGATCCATCTACCTCGCACATAAACAACCCCTTGGTTGATTCCATGTAAATTTGCATAAAATTCCTTTACCATAGGAACAACTACGACAGCGGTAGTATAGCACATCACTTCCCATCTTTGCTGCATTATCGTCTCTTCAATTGTCATCAAGGGATTATTCAATCCTCAATTTATGAATCCTCGTTCCTTTATCAATGTTTTCTTCGTCAATAACTTGTTGAAGATTCGGTGCGCTTCCGCACTAATAAACTTTCGCCGATTAAAAAATCACATCATTGGATTATCAGGGGAATTGAATTCCATAAGAATGAAGTTGGTGGAGTTTCACATCATTTTTGGGGAAAAATATGAACTAGGAATTGAATTTAGGAGTTTAAAAGGGTAACTCCCGCCAAAAAACTGCCAAAAACCGTCATTCAAACTCCAGAAACCGTCATCTCGCCGGTCTCGCCGTCGGTGGGGTTGATGACACCGTTGGCGAGCCTCTATATTTATTTTTCCTGGACTCTCGGGAAAATCCCGTCGTCCGTGGCGTCGAGGGCACCGTCGGCACCCAAGGCAAAAATTGCACGGTTTTGCTCTGGTCCGAATGCGGTCCGATTTTTCTCTGTGGATCCAATTGTTATGATGAAGCAAGGGTAAATAAGTCTAGTAGAGCTTAATAATATCATGAACTAACTATAATTTCAAATAAAAACTACTATGATCGCAATAAAAGTAAAGATAACTATGGGTTGCCTCTCATAAAACGCTTGGTTTAATGTCGTCAGCCCGACTTATTCAGGTGTCATTCAGGTTGACTGATCATTAAAACCTCTTTGAAATTTAGTCTTTTACCATCAAAATACGGTTTTAATCTGTGTCCATTTACTTTAAATCTATTTTCAATTTTTTGATATTCAATCTCAACAGCTCCGTAAGTATAAACTTGAGTCACAATAAATGGTCCTAACCAACGAGACTTCAATTTCCCAGGGAATAATTTCAGCCTAGTGTTGTAAAGAAAAACTTCTTGTCCTGGTTCAAAGTTTTTTTGGTTAATCTTCTGATCATGTCATAACTTTAGTTTTTCCTTATAAATTCTGTCGTTATCATAAGACCCATTTCTTAATTCTTCTAATTCATTTAATTGTAACAATCTCTTATTACCAACATCTTTCAAATTATAATTGAATTCTTTAATCGCCCAATATGCTTTATGCTCCAATTCTACTGGTAAGTGACAAGTCTTTCCAAAAATTAGTCTGTAAGGAGTCATTCCAATAGGAGTCTTATAAGTAGTTCTGTAAGCCCATAATGTGGTATCCTGTCTAATGGACCAATCTATTCTACTAGGGTTTACAGTCTTTTCAAGTGTTTGTTTAATATCTCTATTAGAAACTTCAGCTAACCCACTGGTTTGCAGATGATAAGCAGTAGAGATTCTACGAACAATATTAAACTTTTTTGCCAATCTCCGAATATATTTATTTCTAAAATGGGATCCTCCGTCAGTGATAATCATTCTAGGCATTCCGTATCTAGTGAAAATATTTTTCATTAAAAACCTTAAAACACTTTTAGCATCACAACGAAGTAAAGCTTGCGCTTCAATCCACTTAGAAATGTACTCTACTACAATTAATATATATAAGTTCCCAAATGAAGGAATAAATGGTCCCATGAAATCTAATCCCTAAACATCAAAGATCTCAACTTCTAACATGAAATTTAAAGGCATTTCATTTCTTTTAGATATATTGCCTACTCGTTGACATCGATCACAAGTTTTTATTGATCTATAAACATCTCTAAAGATAGTAGGCCAATAAAATCTAGCTTGTAAAATTTTGTAAGCAGTTTTATCAATCTTAAAATGTCCTCCAAATTCATAATCATGACATTTCTGAATGATGAGCTCGGTTTCTTCATAAGGTACACATCTTCTCATAATCAGATCCTTACATTGTTTATATAAATAAGGCTCATCCCAAAAATATGCTTTCGCATCATGAATGAATTTCCTTTGCTGTTGCAATGTCAGCATAGGTGACAAAATATCACTTACAATATAGTTAACAATATCGGCATACCATGGTATTTTCCACTCATTAATATTATAAAGTTGTTCATCAGAGAAATTGTCTGTAATTTCATTGTTAGTTTCAGATAATTCATGATTTTCTAATTTTGACAAATGAACAACAATTGATTATTAGTTCCATTTCTATCAATAACCATGAGATCAAATTCTTGCATCAAAAGTATCCATCTAATCAACCTTGGTTTGACATTCTTCTTTTGCATTAGATATTTAATAGCAGAGTGATCAGTGTGCACAACACATTTAACTCAAATTAAGTAAGATCTAAATTTATCTAAAGCATACACAATGGCTGGTAACTCTTTTTCAGTAACAGTATAGTTAATTTGTGCATCATTAAGAGTTTTACTAGCATAGTATATAACTTTAAAAATCTTTTCATACCTTTGTCCAAGAACAGCTCCAATAGCATAATCACTAGCATCACACATCAGTTCGAATGGTTTCTCCCAGTTAGGTGAAACTATAATAGAGGCTTNAGTTTTCAGTAACAGTATAGTTAATTTGTGCATCATTAAGAGTTTTACTAGCATAATATATAACTTTAAAAACCTTTTCATATTTATGTCCAAGAACAGCTCCAATAGCATAATCACTAGCATCACACATCAGTTCGAATGGTTTCTCCCAGTTAGGTGAAACTATAATAGAGGCTTTGATTAATTTTTCCTTTAATAACTCAAAGGCATTTAAACAACTTTCAGTAAATTCAAATTTCTTCTACTTTTCTAAAAGTTGGCATAGAGGTTTGATAATTTTTGAAAAACCTTTAATAAAACGCCTATAAAATCCAACATGTCCAAGAAAACTTCTAAACTCTCTTACATTAGTTGGAGGTGTTAGTTTAGATATAACTTGAATTTTTACAGGGTCTGCTTCCATACCAACTTCCAAAATTTTATGCCCTATTACAATTCCTCCTGCAACCATAAATTGACATTTCTCCCAATTCAGAACCAAATTAGTTCTTTCGCATAACTATAAAACTTTTTCAAGATAATTTAAGCATGCGTCAAATGATGTTGCAAATACAGAGAAATCATCCATAAATACTTCCAATCCATCATCAATAAACTTTTGAAATATGGACATCATACATCTCTGGAATATTGCAGATGCATTACATAATCCAAAAAGCATTCTTTGAAAAGCAAATGTTCCAAAAGGACTAGTAAATGCTGTCTTTTCTTGATCTTCAGGAGCAATAGGAATTATATGTATCCGAAAAATAAAAATATTTGTTCCCAACAAGTCTAANTCAATGGCATCATCTACCAACTCATAACCTATCAATCTTCTCCCACCCACATCTGTCAAAGATAAATGTCATGACCCGACCCAAAGCTTGGAATTAACTAAGACGGAAATGGACGGTTGAACCGTGAAAATCAAATTTTTGTTATTCTAACTCGATCACTAATAATTTAATACTAAAAAATTCATGACAGAGCCACTAAATAAAGTAATTTAAAGTAAAATTTTGCACATTTTCGATTGTTGTTCTTGTCTCCTATACACATTCGCTCATCTTTGACTCACCTTATTCAAAACTTTAAAACCTAAAAAAAATATTAATGCAACATAATGAATTATATAAAGATAACTCAGGATAAATCACCTTACTAAGTTGTAGTAATCCTAGAAAAAAAAATCAATATGCATAATAATATATCATATCTTTATAAGAAATCTCGGAATATACTAATATTTCATATCTCTATAAGAAATCTTTGAATATATTAATACATGTATCAATGGCATTTAATGCATGTATCAAATGCATTTACTCTATGAAAATACTCTAAATTTTTATATGTATTTATTTTAACTTTACTTTTAGTTTATATTATTTACATACATACAAGAATCATTGGTATTACACCATCAAGAAAACCTAATACAGCTCTGGTCGATATTATACCGTTGGCACAGCGATTAGCGATATAAATATCACAAATTTCGGGGGTTGAGAGGCCCTTACCTGCCTCTGGCTGATATTATCATGTCAGCATAATTGTTAGCGATGTAATCATCAAAACTGTCTGGGTTGGTAAGCTCTGCCTACATGACCATTACCGATATTATACTCTGCATGTATCATTAAGGGGATGAACTCTCATTTTAACATGCACATAAAAGCATTCATACATAAACTATTTCATTTTCAAAAATAGCATTCGTCTGAGACATCTTTAGTCATCTACTAGCATATATATTTACTCTGCTATGCAACTATTTATCATGCATATCTCACATATTATGCATCTCTTCTATCATACATATTTTTTATCTCATGCAAATCTTTTATATCGTGTATATCATTCATATCATGCACATATTTCATATATTTTCTATCATAAATATTATGCATACCTTTTTATTTAAAAATATGAAAAATATATACTGTAATTTTAAATCTAATTGAACTAGAGCATACATGAAATCAAATACACGTTAAAATAAAGATCTCGTGTAGTCGAAGGAACACACATATGTATAACTGTGCAACCTTTTCCATTGAAATGATTTGTCTCGTAGAAAGAAAATGTACAAACTTGTCAAGCGATCAACCACAACCCATATTATATTAAAACCCAGCTTAGACCTTGGAAAACTCAGCAAAATTCATAGTGACAACCTCCCACTTCCACTAAGAATATGCAATGCAACAAATCATTAAGTCTCTGAAGCTCTGCTTTATCATCTGACATGTCTCACATCTTAAAGCATTTGTCACCTAATGTTTTAACACAGGCCACCAAAACATTGACATCAAATCATGATACATTTTACTACTACCTAGGAGAATGATATATCCAGAATAATGAGTCCCAGGTAGTATCATCATCTTGAAATCACCACTAGCTAGAACCCAAAATAGATGCCCACAAGTTAACACTTCATGATCATCCACATGTAGCTCAGGTCTCCTCATCTAACTTCTGAGCTTCCTTAATCCACTCCTGTAAAAAAGCTTAAACAATCATTTGTGCAATTATTGCATTCACATCAACAGAATCAAATTAGTCTCAAAAGATGTAGTCATACAAGTTATAGCACTGCAAGATTTCCTGCTTAAAGCATCAGCAATCACATTAGCCTGAATAAGCTAATATTAATGTCGAAGACATAATCTGTGATTAAGTCCAACCACCTCCTCAGTCTCAAGTTCAACTCCTTATGAGTGATGATATACTTCAAACTATGATAATATTTGTATAAATCTCACATCTCACTATATAAATAATATCTTCAGATATTTAATGAAAATAGAATAACTACTAACACAGAATAATGAGTAGAAAAATTTATCTAGTGCGGCTTCAACTATCTTGATGCATAAGCAATAAATTTTTCATTCTGTCGTAACCAACAATTTAATCCTCTCAGAAAAATGCAAGTAAACAATTGAAAACCCTGAACACCAAATGGAATGGTCAAAACAAGCATCGACACCGAGCAATCCTTCAACTTTTGAAAAGTAACTTCACACTCAAGTGTTCAGTCAAAAGGAACTATGTTCTGAGTCAATCTAATCAGATGAACTACAAATCTAAGAAAAGCATTTAACAAATTTCCTATAATAACCTATCATACCAAGAAAGCCATGAACATCTGATACTGTAGTTAGTCTTGGCCAATCAACAATTATCTGTATCTTTTGAGGATCAACAGAATACCATTTTCATTAATCATTTGGACTAGAAAAAAATGGTTTTTAATCAAAATTGATGCTTCAAGAACTTGGCATATAATTCATATTGTCAAGATGTCTCTAACAGCAATCTCAAATGAGTTGTATGGTCATTTTTAGATTCGGAATACACCAATATATCATCAATAAAAATATTAACAAACTGATTGAAATATGTTATGAATGCATGGTTCATCAAATACATTAATATAGTTGATGCATCAGTAATGCCAAAATGTATGACTAAAAACTCATGGTAGCCATAATGAGTCCTGAAAGTTATTTTCATTGTATCTTCCTCCTTCACAAACAATAGAGGATACACATGCGCCTTCAAGTTGGTCAAACAAATCATCAATTCTGGGCAATAGAAAATTGTTTTTGATGGTCACCTATTCAACTCTTCATAATTGATGCATATATGTCCCATCTCACCCTTCTTCCTCACAAACAAAGGTGCACGTGGCAAGCTACATTGATAAAACTAAATATAATAATTGTGACAATTGCACCTTCAACTCATGTAATTTTTAGATGTCATTCTATAAGGAGCATTTACAATAGGAGATGTACCGGGCACTACTTCAAAATAAAACTCCATTTCTCTCTTCGAAGGCAAACTCACCAACTCTTCAGCAAAAACATCTAGAAACTCACCACAGAAACCTACTCAATAACCACGTTAGCTTTACTCTCATCCTTCACATAGGCAAGAAATACATGATTTCTCTTCCTCCAAAATATATTAATCTGCTGAGTTGATATCAAAGATGATAACACACCTCTGATACCCTAAAAATAAAATACTTCACCACAAACATAAAGACGCCCTCTTCCAACTATAGTTAATTCTAGTTTTATATCTACTCAACCAATCCAAACTCGAGATATTATTAAATTCAGTCAAAGAAAATATAATTAACTCAAACTCCAACATCCTATGCAAAATCTCATTTTCATAGATACAACCTCAACTAGCCATCAAATAATCTACAGTGGGTAAAAGATTATAAAAATAAGAGGCTAAAGCAATGAGGAGTTTACTCAAAGCAAAAAATTTCTCAAATATAAATGAACGAATAGTTTCGTAATCAAATAAAATTCTACATAACTGTGCATAAATTAAAGTTATACCTATCAAAATATCGAATGCATCATTTGCCTCCTACTGAGTCAAACAATAAACTCTAGACTGAGTTGGAGCTATAGCAACAAGAGCAACAGACTGTCTCTGACTCTCTTGCCTTCCTTATATTGAATCTCCCACCGCCTTTGCTATATGATCCTTCACTTAAAGTTCTTGATGGGACTGTCCTCTATTATCTGACACCCCTATAGTTTACTCAGCATCTGATCTATTTTTAACTACTTTTTCAGGATATTGTACCATCTCTTGGTTAGACTGATCACATTTAAAATATTACCCAAAAAATAAATAATATTGATTGTGATGTCTCATTTCACATGAAGTACACATTGAAGCGTTGTATTGAGATAGTTGAACTCTTGATTCTAGAAGCTGTAGAACCTTTCCTAGAAGTCATACAGTCCAAATTGGCTCTTCTTTCCACTAACACTTCTAGAAGATACCACCAAATCTTTTTCAACTACATCCATGTAATGCTAAGTAGACATCAAATTACTTTCTATCAATCTTGCTCTTTCCACTAGCTCAATGAAATCTCCGATCCCAAATGGAACAAGTGAGTGCCTCAAGTTATCTCCGAGTTCTCTCAAAAATTTATAGCAATTCTCCCTTGAATACTAACTAACTATGGAGAATATATCACAAAAGCAGTAAACTCAGTCTCATACTAAATTACTGTCTTGCTTTATTGAACCATCTCCGAAAGAACACCTACCTCAGTTGTCTGACTGATCATGGTACAAGCCAATCTCTAAAAATATCAGTAAACTGCTCTCAAATAATCTCAACATTCAAANGCTCAATGAAATCTCCGATCCCAAATGGAACAAGTGAGTGCCTCAAGTTATCTCTGAGTCCTCTCAAAAATTTATAGCAATTCTCCCTTGAGTACTGACTAACTATGGAGAATATATCACAAAAGCAGTAAACTCAGTCTCATATTAAATTACTGTCTTGCTTTATTGAACCATCTCCGAAAGAACACCTACCTCAGTTGTCTGACTGATCATGGCACAAGCCAATCTCTAAAAATATCAGTAAACTGCTCTCAAATAATCTCAACATTCAATTTTCCGTGAAACTTCTCCCTCAGTTGACCTAGCCACCAACGTTTAGTTTCACCATCAAGTAGAAACATTAGGATTGAAAAGTGAGTGGGCATCATTGCGAAAGAGAAAGAAGAAAATTCAAATACACAAGCATCTATTTTTTTACAGAATATATAATATTACAATCTAATATGCTCGCCAACATAAATGAATGATTGCACGTCATTTGCATAAATATAACAATAAATGTATTTAGAAATGTCCATATGCATCAATNTTACAATCTAATATGCTCGCCAACATAAATGAATGATTGCACGTGTCATTTGCATAAATATAACAATAAATGTTTTTAGGAATGTCCATATGCATCAAAGTATTCATTTCATACCTTCACATAAGTGTTTCGTATAAAGATGTGGCTATGTCCTAACGGAATAATGTGTGATAGCTCTAACTTTTGAATCTATTTTTCTCTATTTCTAAAGATAATCATTATAGCTTAATATATNGATAGCTCTAACTTTTGAATCTATTTTTCTCTATTTCTAAAGATAATCATTATAGCTTAATATATTTTTTTTCAATTCTAAATCTAACCTCCTTAGCTTAATATGTACCAAAATTGAGCAGACATAGCGGAGCCACTTCTCAACTTTTAATATTCAACATCAACACTTCATTATATATATATAAACCAGGTGTATGNAACCTCCTTAGCTTAATATGTACCAAAATTGAGCAGACATAGCGGAGCCACTTCTCAACTTTTAATATTCAATATCAACACTTCATTATATATATATAAACCAGGTGTATATTACACCGTGCACTTGTTTTCACAAAAAATAATAATAATTTAGACCCTTCTATATTGAAAAGTTTCGTGAGGGTCGCCAACATTATACAACTATAATGCTTTACACTTTTAGTGGCTAAAAATTAAATAAGAAGACAATTTTGCTACAAACATTTAAAAAAGTGACACTTTGATCCCCAATCCAAGAACCTAAGCACCTTGATGATAGAAGTTGCATTTCAAAGTAAGCTTCCAGCATTTCACTTTAGCTTCAATATTTATGGAACACATGAAGCTACTATATAATTTGCATAACTTTGTGACGCTCAACTTATTCAGTGTATTNTTCCAGCATTTCACTTTAGCTTCAATATTTATGGAACACATGAAGCTACTATATAATTTGCATAACTTTGTGTCGCTCAACTTATTCAGTGTATTAATACTAAATCAATTACAATTTTCCGCTTTGTAGTTCCTATAATTTCCCATTATTCCATTTTCAACCCTATAATCTCCATTGTTTCAATCAAGCCCTCAGATTTGAAATCTTTGTTAAACACATTATTCCATTTTCATCCCCTTTTTTCAATCAAGCCCTCAGATTTGAAATCTTTGTTAGCCACATTCAAAACTAAAACGATATAATGAAGTAAAATTCAATCCAAAAAAAATGAAAGAGTGCTGATCTGTGGTGCAACCCTCCACTTAAACCGACCAAAAATCCCACATGAAAAATCAGCATACTATCAATTCAGTTGGAAGGAATTTCATTTCTTTCATTATGTCAATTGAATTTTGGATGTGATTGCAAAGGTATAAAATTTTAAGGACTTAATTGAGACAATAAAATTGCAGGGACCAAAATGAAACTAGAGTCACACTGCTTTGAGACCATTTTTAGAAGTATAAATTCATGGAATCAAATTCACTTGTGCGAAAATATCACAAACTTGCTCCAGTTCCTTGAAAGTTTATCATTTATTAATTAATTTTGACATTTTGAGTTATTCTCTGCCACTTTTCTAAGAACATAAGCACATGAAATAAATGATAGCACTCAATACATAAGATTGAAGAGGACAGTACAAAAAATCTTCTAGTAACTCCCAAGACAAGTACAAACTAAAAAACCGCATCTCCAAGATATTCCTTAGATTTTTAGTTATGAAAAATAAAGGAAAGGTACTAATTACTGTAAATTTTCAAACATGCTTCAATAAATAAATAAGCACATGCAATTTAATCCTATGTAAAGCATAGTGCAATCATATCATGTACAAATCAAAAAAATATATATATGATAATATTATAGTAATCAATTCAACAATGCTGGAGAAGAGCATCGCCAACATACTATTATAACTACACAAGAATTAAAAACTATCATAAAATAAGAAGATATTTAAACGTGCAACCTTGTGTTTTCCATTCCATTAGAAGTATAAGAAGCTTCAGAACAGAAAGTTGATCATGTTCAAACTCCACCTGGGTGAGGATGACAGAAGCAGAGACAACTATATTCACAAAGTCAAAGACATAGTGCAGTCCAAGCTCCTTTTGGGCCAACAGCAAATGCCTTGCGATCTCAATAACACGTTCAACTTGTCCCAGAGGTTTTCTATGGAAATAAGCACAAATCGATAGCAGCATACTCACAACCTCCAAACTGCACCTTTGGGCAACATTTGTCACTTCCTAGAAGAAAAGATAAACGTAATATAAATAAATGCATGAAAATTATAATAGGTTGTGGCCAATTCAAGAACACAAACAAATAGCTTACTTACGAGTAATACAATTAAACAGCATCCAAGGCATGAGCCCCTCCCTAATGTGAATACATATACAATAATTTTACTCCCATTTTGAATAGAGTCTATAGCAAGCAAAGATGTTATTGTCAAGATTTGAAACTGTGATCTCCAAGTCAGAATTTGTTGACCCCAATATACCCAAGTGACTCATGAGTGACTTGTTATTTATTTGATGATAACATTTCTGAGATGTCATCTAATAATTTTATAAGTATTTAAAAGAAAAGTACGCTTAAGTATAAATTGTTGATATTAATGACGTCATCATTTTTTTTTTGCAGGTTAAATAAAAAAATTGCTTGCAAATACAACCAGATGAACAATAATTACAGATAAGAATTGATTATAACAAATAAAATGATCAAATAAAAGTCAGAAAAATTGTAATAGATCGACTCCTTTACTGATGACCTGAATAAGAAAAAATCCTAACAAAATTATTAAATTTCTAGCTCTTGAGATTAAAGTTGGAGTGGGCCAACTGGTAACGGGGGAATGTTGATAAGTGTTATACTTGAAAATGACCAACATTTATCAGTGGTGTTGTAGCCTTTGCTAAGAGAAGACCCAGTGAAACAAAATGAATTGAGTTATAGTTAAATGCATACGGGTGTCGGTAGATACTATTTGAATTTATTGACATGATTACTACTTGTTATTCTGCATTTACTCATCATTTACTACACTTCCAAAAATTTTAGTATGTTATTACATCACAATTGCCACCCTTATCCTAGCATACACATTACTTCTTTTTCTTTTATTTAAACTTTAACACTGATTATTTCACTAATTTGTCGCTTAACTTAGATTATATTATTATTTTTTAAGGATGGTTAAAGATTAATTGTACAATTAGCTAGGTGATCTGGTACAGTTTTTAAACTGTAAAGATTTTGATTATTTTTAAAACTTTTGTAGTGCTATAGATTTGAATGAATATTAAATGCATTAGATGTTATTTGCTTGCTACAATTTAATGAGAACAATCCTCCACCCGTTTGATCTTGATTCATGCATGTTAGGATAAATGTTGGGGAAAATTGAGTCTGAGTGAGTCATCCACCTCTGTTGTACCGCTGCTCATAAGTGGGTGGGTCAAACAAGGTGTGACACAGTACAAATAAGATGTTAAAGTTATTAAAAACCAAAACTTTAGAAAATTTATTTAATAAGATAGAAAAATTAGCTAACTTAATTTAGGCCTAGAACGATAGCAAACCAAACATAAAAATTGCTTTGCAAATGTTAAAACATCACATTAATGTCCCAATACCACAAGAACTTTGGCAGTATAGAATTATATTGCAGTTCTCTTCAATAAATGCATTAAGACAACTATTATACAAAACTATGAAGCATGAATCTTGAAGAGAATATTAAACTAGAAACAATAAAGGTAGCACGCTTACAACCTCAGGAAACTTCTAAATGGCAACAAAATTAAAGGACTAGTAACATTGATGCTAAAAGCATGAACACCAAAGAAAAAAAAAATTGGTGAGAATTTCTACCTTCTCAATGTCAACAGTTCCTTGCAAAACCACAACATAAGCATCCACAAGATGTACAGCAGAAGTTACAATGTATAGAAATTCCTGAATATGAGGTAAACATGGTAAAGATAAGATGTCCAAATTTTAAGAAACTCATTTAACAGAATACTAGAATTATAGCATGTCGTTAAACTACAATTTCTTCCTGAGAGAGGACAAGGATGTATTAAATAATTACTTCAGTTCCATGATCATGTCCAACGTAATGATAACATTTTAGCTATCAAAGGAAACAACTTAAATGCCAGGTCATAAAAACAAATCATAATGTTTCCTCGGGCTTTCTCTTTCCTTTTCTTTTCTTCTTTTACAATACAAAACAAATGATGTCCCAAAACCTTATCAGAGTCTTGGAGTCGCATCAAGAATTTCTTATTCTATCTAACTAGCCTAGTTCAAGCTTTACATACAAGAAAGATGAGGGTCACTACCTTCTCATTTGTCAAAGGCAAGTACTTTAAGCACTCTGCAAGAAGCTTCAAAATGCTAATTGTTTCCAATGGAAATGAACATGATAGTGATGCAATAGCCGATATCAAGTTCCTTGAAAAAAAGTAAACGCAGGCAGAAGTCTTCCAAATCACAGAAAACATCATAAACGGCCTCAAGAACCTCACGACCTCATTAATTCCAAGAGACTTATTACGAGCAATGAACAATAGAACTTGTTCAATAAGCTCTTCCTGTGATTCTTTGCAGCAAGAAATAACCTGGCATCAAAAGGGGAAAAAACTAAAAAAACATATAATATCCATCAAATAAATAAAGTGAATGGATTAAAGCATCTGCTTAGACATTGTCTACCCTACAAAGAAAAATGTTTAATTGTCAACAATAAGAATCTCTACAACCAATGTAAAATAGAAAATAAAACCTAAGAACTAGAAGAATGATCGAACAAAAATATGCTTCTATCTAGAACAGGCTCAATCAATTATATTGTACATAATAAAACAGGTTGTCTGTTGATCCATAAAAAAGAAGTCGACTTGAGTGGACCCATTNCAATTATATTGTACATAATAAAACAAGTTGTCTGTTGATCCATAAAAAAGAAGTCGACTTGAGTGGACCCATCTGAATCAACATATTCTGACATTAAATATGCCCAAGTTCAATGATGGACCCATTATATTTGTGCTGCGTGTTTCAAATAACTGACATATAAGAACTTTAGTCATAAACAAGCAAAAACCATGGCAGCAACATCCAGTCAAACCAATGTCAACTGAGTGACAACTTAGAACAAGGAGACTTCAAACTGCCCCGTCCCCCTAAACACAGGTTATTTTTTCTATTGACTCAAATTTGTATCATTCAATGATGCATGTTAGGATATAAACAAATATTCAACAACCTGTTGAGGACCCCAATGACCAAACAAAGCAGAGAAACTCACATCAAGGCTACATTCAACAATGGCCAGAAGCATCCTAAGCTACATCCAACAAAGACCAAAAGTTCTCCATCGCTTCATTCTGCAACAGCCATATGATGTAGAACCAACAAGTTAGGGAAATTGCTGGTTCCATGGCTCGTAGAAACCCTAGTAAAGCCAATAAATTTAAAATGAGAATCAATGTACACATTTTGTTGGATTCAAACCCCTTACAAGAAACAAAAGCCCGAGATCTATATTTTCTCCCCTATCAACCCTCCTTTTCCTTTTCCAATCACTCGGTTAATTCCAATCAACTATAGCGAATAAAATATACCATAATGTTGATTGCAAGTGATGGTAGCACAAAAGAACATGGGCTAACTCAGCAAGAACAAAAATTTTATTGCCTCATTAAATGCTTGTGGAAATTAGGGTTAGTTAGTTAAAGGTATGATTTAGTAACCCACTGAATGCAAATTTAGATAAACATGAGGAGATTAAAGCCTGAAAATTTGTTTGGCATGACACATATCAAATCTTGCTAAATATTGATAAATCTTTTGGCTATTTGTTTTAGAATTTAATAATTTTAAGAGGACAAATCGTTAAAAATATTAAATCCCATGAATTACAGAATTTAAATAATAATAGGGCTAAAATAATATTTATCAAAACAGTGTGATTTAAAGTCCCAAAAATTTTGCTCTCCATAATTTAAAGCTAAAACTTGCCTGAAGCATAAGGGGCTATTTAGCAACTTCTGNATATTAAATCCCATGAATTACAGAATTTAAATAATAATAGGGCTAAAATAATATTTATCAAAACAGTGTGATGTAAAGTCCCAAAAATTTTGCTCTCCATAATTTAAAGCTAAAACTTGCCTGAAGCATAAGGGGATATTTAGCAACTTCTGGGATTCAACTCAAATAAATTTATTATATCCTGTAAATTTGGATTTAGTAAATACTAGGGGGGGTTAAATCTCATAAACTATTTGGCAAGTTATCTAATAAATCTAGTTAAATCATATAAAACTATTTGGTAACTTCTTTTGGGATATAAGTCTTTTACTTCAAATTTTATTGCTTGTTATTTCTAATTAAATAAATCATTAATTAATAGTTTTTAAGCTAATTAACTACTAAAAAGTATTTATTATATAATTACTCGCTACTTAGCTATAACTATTATTAATTAGCGTAATACAATTAAAATTAGTGTAATGTAATGTTATGTAATGTTTTGAATTAAGTATTAATAAAATTTGTAGCTAATTTAAGTTTAAAAAAGAGAATTTTATAACAAATTTTATCACTTTCAACCCCTTGTGCTGACATCCTTCTAACTTATGGAAAGGGGATGAAATGACATATTTGCATTTTACTTGAAATGAAAATTTTTCGCCCGCACTAGGCTACATTATTTTTCCATTCTAATTTTTCATAAAAAATTCTCAATTGTGCATTTGAACGCCCTGATTTTCCACANATTGCAAGTGATGGTAGCACAAAAGAACATGGGCTAACTCAGCAAGAACAAAAATTTTATTGCCTCATTAAAGGCTCGTGGAAATTAGGGTTAGTTAGCTAAAGGTATGATTTAGTAACCCACTGAATGCAAATTTAGATAAAGATGAGGAGATTAAAGCCTAAAAATTTGTTTGGCATGACACATATCAAATCTTGCTTAATATTGATAAATCTTTTGGCTATTTGTTTTAGAATTTAATAATTTTAAAAGGATAAATCGTTAAAAATATTAAATCCCATGAATTACAGAATTTAAATAATAATAGGGCTAAAACAAAATTTATCAAAACAGTGTGATTTAAAGTCCCAAAAATTTTGCTCTCCATAATTTAAAGCTAAAACTTGCCTGAAGCATAAGGGGCTATTCAGCAACTTCTGGGATTTAACTCAAATAAATTTATTATATCCTGTAAATTTGGATTTAGTAAATACTAGGGGGGTTAAATCTCATAAACTATTTGGCAAGTTATCTAATAAATCTAGTTAAATCATATAAAACTATTTGGTAACTTCTTTTGGGATATAAGTCTTTTACTTCAAATTTTATTGCTTATTATTTCTAATTAAATAAATCATTAATTAATAGTTTTTAAGCTAATTAATTACTAAAAAGTATTTCTTATATAATTACTCGCTACTTAGCTATAACTATTATTAATTAGCGTAATACAATTACAATTAGTGTAATATAATGTTATGTAATGTTTTGAATTAAGTATTAATAAAATTTGTAGCTAATTTAAGTTAAAAAAAGAGACAATTTTATAACAAATTTTATCACTTTCAACCCCTTGTGCTGACATCCTTCTAACTTATGGAAAGGGGATGAAATGACATATTAGCATTTACTAGAAATGAAAATTTTTCGCCTGCACTAGGCTACATTATTTTTCCTTTCTAATTTTTCATAACAAATTCTCAATTGTGCATTTGGACGCCCTGATTTTCCACGAACAAAAGGCCTTGCTTATCTATTTATGCATTGGATGTCATCTTTTGAATTTTTTACCCAAAAAAAGTCTTGCGTGTGTATTTGTGTATTTGTAAATTTCAGAGCGAAGATTATCAGACCCCCTCTCGGTCCCTAAGAATGTTTTCGACATGCAACAAATGAGCATNACTTGAAATGAAAATTTTTCGCCCGCACTAGGCTACATTATTTTTCCATTCTAATTTTTCATAAAAAATTCTGAATTGTGCATTTGGACGCCCTGATTTTCCACGAACAAAAGGCCTTGCTTATCTATTTATGCATTGGATGTCATCTTTTGAATTTTTTACCCAAAAAAAGTCTTACGTGTGTATTTGTGTATTTGTAAATTTCAGAGTGAAGATTATCAGACCCCCTCTCGGTCCCTAAGAATGTTTTCGACATGCAACAAATGAGCAAGATAAGCTCATTCATAACTTGTTCCTACAAGGAATATACAACTCTGCATCATTCTCACTTGTATATAAAATTAAAAGTAAAATCTAACAAGAATTTTGGCTCCATTAAGATTGCATCAACTGCCTAATAATCTTATCACTAGTTTTTATAATGGCATCAAAGATTACCAAAATCAAATTTGGTTTGCACGGAAAAACTTCAAAAAATAAGCTAATAACAAGTATTGAAATGGTTAATACATCATCCTCTAGCTAATATAGAAGCTAAATGGGAATATAAAGCTTGATAAACCATGATAAACTTCAATCGCAGTTTAAAAAAATTAAACAAAGAGAAAACCAGAAAAGGGAAAGGAGAACCCAACATTTTAATGTGAATACTTATAAGGAAAACAATAGCCATAAACAAACTGAATGAGCAACAAGCTATGAAGAGTACTATGTACAGTTCAAACTCAGAAGCAGATGAACAGAATAATTCCACCGTCTACCATTTCAGCACCGCATGAAATTTGCTCTCCACATTCCTCTCCTGGAAATAACCAGAGATGGAAAAAATTGCCTGTAAAGTTACACTAATTAACTACTCGCTGCTAAACATCCCCATGTTTTTGCTCACCCACTGTGAGGTCCCTCACTCGGCCTCTAATGAATCTGAGAGACTGGCTCGTATCTTTCTAAGGGGCAGCAGCAACTCCCACAAAATTTTGCATTATGTTGCTCGAATAAACTTTGTCCTCCCACCCACCATGGTGGATTGGGTTTTCATGTGGTCAAACAGTGAGGAGGCCCTTTGAAGGCTCGAATTGTGTGGGCCTTTCTTAAAGATGCATCCCAATTCCCTCATAACTGCATCAAGAAAAATTATGGTATGAACTTGTGAAAGAAGAATAAAAATAGAACTGGTTCTAGATCATGGAAGATTATCCGTGAGGGAGCTCAAAGTCTACCTCATTTACTAAGATGGAACATTGGTGATGGAAAAACTGTTGACAGGTTTAATCATATCAGGATTCTGGATCGGCCTCGTTCCAAATGGCCTACTTTTCTCAACATTGATCTTTTTGAAGAACTAAAAATGACGGATCTGCTAACGGAAAGAAATTGGAATATGCAAATTCTCAGGAATTGCTTCGGGGAGGACCTCATTGAACTAATTGTACAATCTCAGCACCCACAGCCTTCCACACAGAACCATGCTGAGCTGCTCGTTCAGGTAGAAGTATCACATTTATGGCATATGATTTGCTTTTTGTCATCAAGTAGCTGAAGATAACTGTTTGCAGCACCTAAAGCTTCTGCCCAACAAGAGGATACATTGGTGGAGACTGACGCATGTGCTATTCCTAGGAATATGTGGCTGCTTAGAAAGGGGGTTTACGAAGGATGGAGATTGCCGTTGGGGCAGCTGGGAGAATGAAAATTATTCTCATACAACTGGCAGATGTAAAGTTCTCAAGGAAATATCTCATTGTTTGAATTCATGGAGGCTGCATATGTCGATTCTATCCTCTTTTGGGGAGGTTCTTAACTCTCTAAAGCATAATTCGCAGGCTTTAACGGCTACAGCTAGAACTTGTTGATATATGGTATACCAAAGCTGGAGAACCAGGTATGCTAAAGTTCAAAACCGACCCCATGGAACACCAACCGTTATGGCAGCAAATATCCTTCCCACGCTTACCAATATGAAGTCCTTGTTTTGGAGCAATGGTGTACTCCTCGATCTGTTGGGACGCACACTTCTCTTGTTTGGTACCCCTGACAGTGTTCCGCTTCCTAATAATCATGCCGGATTGGGCATGGTTATTCGCAATGACAGGTACACTCTTTACTCCATTGGGATCCTTCTCGGGTTGAGCTTGAGGCGGTATTGGCCCTTGAGGCTCTCATTCAACCATAGATGTATGAAACTAATGGTATTATTATTGAAGGTGACAATGCCACAATCATCAACATGTTTCAGGGAAAGTATAAAGGAGGAAGCTTGGAGGCAACAACCAAGTAACAACTTTGTCACTACTTTTCTTTCAAACATTAAACAAGTTTTGTTCTTTTTTTGCTAACACAGAATATAACAAGGCAGCTCATTTTTGTGCTTGGTTTGCCTTGCATAGTTCTTTTGTTTGGGATGCTCACACTTGTGACCTCATTTTTTTGAGTGTGATAGAAAAAGATGCTCATCACACTGTCCCTTTTGTGTAGCTTCTATAGCTCTCTTTTGTACCTGTTGTTTTATTTTAAAGCAAAAATGCAAACCTTGCAAGGAAAGAACCATAGATGATAGGAACCCATCTAAAACTGGAGCCTAACAAGAAGGGCAAATAAAATTGAAGCATTCAAGAAAAAATAGTAATTAATTAACCAATAATCAGAGAATCGAGAAAACAAAAAAGCACGGGAAGCACAAGCTTCAGAACCATCTCAAACAGCTCGTCTTCCAAACCGTACACATCATTGAACTCCCCTTCGATCTCCAAAAGGCCAAGGCCCCTGATCAACTACATAATTTTTTTTGGAAAATTTGCATACATATCATACAATTCTTATGTATTAATATATGTAAAAAACTAAGTATCATCTTTACATTAAGAATATTACGCAATAAACTTATGCATGAAAACATATATTTCACTTCTGAAAAATATGTGATAGTGATATTTCTATTTGATATTAAAGATTTGAGTACTATGCATGTAAATATAAGACTTTCGATGTTAAATATGAAAATACATAAGAATTATGTGTTATTTATGTAAATGCCCCTTTTTTTTTTTTAGCATGGATTCAATCTTTCCCCAATAAACCGCAGCACTAACATCTCTGTTCTGAAGGATAAATTTGAGACACCCGCCCCTTCCAATCCCACCAAAAAGTCAGACCTCCCCGACGTCGACATATCTGCCTGCACCGTTGAACTGAGAATGTCACTCAGCCACCAAGGGTCATTCCTCCAAAGCACACGCACAACTGTGCCCACAACGAAGTCGACACCAATCTCTCCACCATTACTGCCAGCAACCATTTTCATTAGGATAGCCCCTTTCCGTGAGCAACCAAACCCAACCCTTTTTCCCCATTGTGCATGTTTCTTCATGTTAAATCTTTTAAATCGGTCAAAGAAATGCATTTACTATGTTTTTAATGGCAGAAAGGATTTAGCATATTAGTAGGATTTAGTAAATCTATATTTATTAAATCCACCCTCTTGCTGGATTTACTCAACCTGGATTTAACATGAATCGAAGACACTGTTACTAGTTCTCTGCATCATCTATAACATTTTCTTGTCTATCGTCCATCTTTTAATCAATTAAATTGATCTAAAAATTTAGATTAAAAATAGCAGTGAGCTAAATAACTCAATAAATACTCATGCTCATAAATTGCAGCAAAGGATGAGAAAAAAAAATTAATATACATGTCAGTTAATCTTTTTAAAAAACTAATATAAACATTTAACATATTATTCAAAGAATTTTACAATATCAATAGCATATCAATATCGTTTTATATTTATACAACCATCATAGAAACACCGTCTAAAAATTATATAAATTATAACACATCAATATAAATATCAATTTTCATTTATATGCATAGATACCTCAGTATTCCCTCAGTAGTATTATCAAAGGGTGACCATATCATAGTCAGTCATGCATCTACAAGTGGTCTGCATAAAACATATCATTCATGTATTTATTGCATTGAATTTAACATACTATATAAAGCATACACCAAATGGGTGAGAGTAAGTAGTTATAATATTTATAACAATATGACCGATAAATAAAAAAATAACTCAATCAAAATAAAGCATATCTAAGTGACATTAACTCCAAAATAGTTGAGAAAAAAGTTTATTACTATAAATTAAAAATAAGGGTACCAACCTTAATGTCTATTAATTTGTCTTAACGTCGATTGAGATAAAATTGATGTGTATAAAAAACTTGGGTATTCATATTTTAAAACTTTAATTAAGTATCACTTTAATTAGCTATTAAATTTACATTAAGTAATAAATTTTCATTATTTTTCTTCTTTATGTAATTTTATATTTATATGTATGAATGTGTGTGTGTGTGTGTATATAAATATATATATATATAATATAGGAAAAATATATGTATAACATTTTTATTAAATACCTTATAACTTTAACTTTTACGATTATTAAAACTTATAATTATCTTATTGGTTCTTTGATTTAGATTTCATTTATTAATCTTAAACATTGATCTTTGATAACTCTTTTGTCGTAGCACTGTCTGAGGCTTGGAATTAACCAAAACAGGAACAGATTGTCGGATGGTGGGTATTAATTTTTTTATACTTAGCTACAATTTAACAGATTAAAGAGTCACTAATTAAATTAAATTAAAATAGTAAAAATACATTTACCTCATTATTGGTTCTTCGCATCTTCTATAACATTTTCTTGTTTATCATTCATCTTTTAATCAATTAAATTAATCTAAAAAGTTAGATTAAAAAAACAATGAGCTTAATAAGTCGGTAAATACTCAAACTCCTAAACTACAACAATCCACGAGAAAAGAAAATTAATATATATGTCAGATAAGTTTTTTTAATAAATTAATATAAACACTTTCAATGAATCATATAATATAAATAGCATACCAATATCATTTTATATCTAAACAATCATCATAAAAGCATCGTCTAAAAATTATATAGATTATAACAAATCAATATAAATATTACTTTTTCATTTACATGCACGGATAGCTTAGTGTTCATTCATTAATACCATCAAGAGGTGACTCTATCATTGTCAGTCATGCACATATAAGTAGTCTACAAAAACATATCATTAATATATTTATCGCATTCAATTCAGCATACTATATAAAGCAACACCAAATGCAAGAGAGTAAGTGGTTATAACATTTATAACAATATGATCGATAAAAAAAAAACTTAATCAGAATAAAACATACGTAAGTGTAACTGCAAAATAATTGAGAAAAAAATTTATTACTATAATTAAAAATATGAATACTCACATTGATGTCTATTAATTTGTCTTTACGTCTATNTGTATATAAATATATATATATATAATATAGGAAAAATATATGTATAACATTTCTATTAAATACCTTATGACTTTAACTTTTATGATTATTAAAACTTATAATTATCTTATTGGTTCTTTGATGTAGATTTCATTTATTAATCTTAAACATCGATCTTTGATAACTCTTTTGTCGTAACACTGTCTGAGGCTTGGAATTAACCAAGACGGGAACAGATAGTCGGATGGTGGGTATTAATTTTTTTATACTTAGCTACAATTTAACAGATCAAAGATCCACTAATTAAATTAAATTAAAACAGTAAAAATACATTTACCTCATTATTGGTTTTTCGCATCTTCTATAACATTTTCTTGTCTATCATTCATCTTTTAATCAATTAAATTAATTTAAAAAGTTATATTAAAAAAAAACTATGAGCTTAATAAGTCGTTAAATACTCATACTCCTAAATTACAATAATGCACGAGAAAAGAAAAATAATATATATGTCAGATAAGTTTTTTAATAAATTAATATAAACACTTTCAATGAATCATATAATATAAATAGCATATCAATATCGTTTTATATCTAAACAATCATCATAAAAGCACCGTCTAAAAATTATATAAAATATAACACATCAATATAAATATTATTTTTCATTTACATGCACGAATACATTAGTGTTCCTTCACTAATACCATCAAGGGGTGATTCTATCATTGTCAGTCATGCACATATAAGTAGTCTACAAAAGCATATCATTAATATATTTATCGCATTCAATTAAGCATATTATATAAAGCAATACCAAATGCAAGAGAGTAAGTGGTTATAACATTTATAACAATATGATCGATAAAAAAAAAACGCAATCAGAATAAAACATACGTAAGTGTAACCGCAAAATAATTGAGAAAAAAATTTATTACTATAATTAAAAATATGAATAATCACCTTAATGTCTATTAATTTGTCTTTACGTCCAGNCATATAAGTAGTCTACAAAAGCATATCATTAATATATTTATCGCATTCAATTAAGCATATTATATAAAGCAACACCAAATGCAAGGGAGTAAGTGGTTATAACATTTATAACAATATGATCGATAAAGAAAAAAAAACGCAATCAGAATAAAACATACGTATGTGTAACCGCAAAATAATTGAGAAAAAAATTTATTACTATAATTAAAAATATGAATAATCACCTTGATGTCTATTAATTTGTCTTTACGTCCATTGTGATAAAATTGATGCCAATAAAAAACATAGGTAATCATATTACAAAGGTTTAATTAATCATCACTTTTATTAACTATTAAATTTACATTAATTAAGCATTAAATTTTCATTATTTTTCCTTTTTATGAAATTATATATATATATATATATGCAATCGCACCCTTTGGGACGACTCTATCAAAGAGACACAGTGGGGCTCTCTTCTTCATCGCGATGAGATTCTAGATAAGGGAGTCTGCCACCATTTTGTCTGTTTGGCTTCGGATGCAGACTCGCACGTCCTTGGTCGCGTCGCAGACTGCGTCGTTCTCCGTCGACGTCTGTTTCATCGTCGTCTTCGTTCAAGTGCGTCGGCCGAGCCTTCGTTCCCAATTGCAAACTGTGTTCTCGTCTGCTACCTACGTNTGGCTTCGGATGCAGACTCGCACGTCCTTGGTCGCGTCGCAGACTGCGTCGTTCTCCGTCGACGTCTGTTTCGTCGTCGTCTTCGTTCGAGTGAGTCGACCGAGCCTTCGTCCCCAGTTGCAAACTGTGTTCTCGTCTGCTACCTATGCTGTGATATTCCGGTCGCAACCTTCTTCCCCGGTCGCAGTCTGTGGCCTCTTTCGTCTGCTTTCGAGATTTGTGTTCCCTGTTTCAGGTTCCGGTTTGGGGGAATGGCCCCGAGTTATGCAGCGGCTGTCTCCGGGGGTTCTACTCCCAGAGCAGGCGGCCGTTCCTGTTTCTTCCCTCAAGAATTTCATGATGCACATGAATCTGGAGGAAGTTATACCTTTATTAAAATACTGGGAAGAAATAATGGNGTCTCCGGGGGTTCTACTCCCAGAGCAGGCGGCCGTTCCTGTTTCTTCCCTCAAGAATTTCATGATGCACATTAATTTGGAGGTGGTTAATCTTTATTAAAATACTAGGAAGAAAGAATGGCAAACTCGCTTTGTTTCTCACTGATAAAGGAAACAATATTAGTTTCAGCATGTAGGTATACTTTTGTTGTCGTTTGGAAATCTCAAGCTTGAGATTATTAGAAAGCATTTCAATTCTCTTAAGCTCACAAAGAGTTGAAAAGTTCGTTCGCTAGATAGCCGTCACGTTCTTCAACTCTCAAATGACGCAAATTATACCCAACTCTTTGCTCAAAAAGTTCTCAAAATTGATAATCGATTTATGAAAATTCTAAAATGGACAGTGGATTTTGATCCTAAATTGGAATCTCCTATTGTCCAGGTTTGGGTTAATTTTTCAGGGCTCAAGATGCATCTCTTCAATTATGAAATCTTTATACATTGGCAACTGCTTTTGGGAAACCGCTGAAGGTCGATACTCCCACGCTTGATACAACCAGGTCATCTGAAGCTTGTGTGCTTGTAGAGCGTGAAATCACTCAACCATTTCCAGGGGAGATTTGGATTGACTCCTCTCATCAGGGTTATTGGCAGAAGATTGTGATGAGACCTCATCCCCAATACTGCTCTCACTTTGGACTGTTTGGTCATAGCTCTTCATCCAGTTATCGGTTGCATCCCCATCTTCAGTCAGTTGTATCCCCACCTACTGTTTCTTCTACGGAGGTTATACCCTCTTCCTCACTGCCTGTGATACCTACTACTATGCCCATGGTGGATACGATGCAAAATGGTTTGTCTACTGATATTGTTTCGAAAAATGTTGATAAGGGTCATTTGTTGGAAGAAAGTCGGGCGGTTGCCCTTGGAAGGCAGGACGCGGTCACTGCCTCTTCTTCTACTAGAGTTGACATACTACCCTCTCAGGCTCTAACTACCGTGGAGGGTGCTCATGCTCCCCTCTATGAGGTGATTGAAGATAGAGATGAAGCGAACATTCACATTCAGATGACGAAAAAGGTGTCTCCTAATACTAATGAGGAAGATTTAGAGTCAAACACAAATCATCTTACTGCAATTAATCAGTTGGTAGAACTACCTGTTGAGAGGGCAGGTGTTTCCCAAGTTTTGGAAGACTGTCCTACACAAACTCAGGAACTCATCGTTGCAACTGTCTTTCCTTCTACGGATCAGACTGAACAGTCTTCAGAAGAAGAATGACAAGTTTACACTCCTCAGCGAAGGAAGAAGGCTGGGGACACTCTTCAGCTTGGAAACTTCATGGGTGATACCTTAGTCACTCCTGGCAATGGAACAACACTTCAGAGTTTACTATCTGGATCTGCTTCAAGAACCAGAGGAAGAGGCAGGTCTAAATTGTCTTGTCCATAGACACTTGTTTTTGCATGTTTTCATTTTTTTAGTCTTTTGTTTTTTTTTTTTTAGATATATTTGTACCATGTATCGTATAAGTAGGGCGTCATCTATTAGCCCCTCTCATACAATATTTTTGTATCGTTTTTTATTTCAATATAATCTGTCATAGGGCTTCCATAAAAAAAAATTGTATGTATGTATGTATGTATATTAAAAATACATGTATAACATTTTATTAAATACTTTATAACTTTATTATCAGTCGATTGAGCCCCAACCACGAGAGAAACTTCTTCTTCCCACAAGATTTGTATAGCACGAGAGCTCGATTTCGACTCCCTCCATCACGAACGCTCAAACTCTGCCCATCGACTCTTCCTCCTCCTTGCAATGTTTCTTCCTCTTCTCTTCTTGGATGGTTAGTTAGGACACGAGGGACTCTCCTTCGCCTCCGCACTAAGCTTCTTTCCTTCGACTCGATTGCTCAAGTTTGTGTGTTGGCACATGCATCCTCCTCCTCTGCTCTCGAGAGCTCAAGTCGAAGTTGTGGCACAACCCAGTAGCATCCATTGTTCGAATCTCAGGTGAGACTTTTCTAGCCCTTGTTGTCCCTCCCATGTGATAATTTATAAATCCTACTATTTAAAAGGGGCTTTTTCATGGTTTCGCAGAATTTATATAAAATCTTGTATAATAAATCCATCACAAGACAGTCCCTAATCTTACCCTCTCATCTGCAAAAGAAATCTCTTCAATAAACGAAAGCACCATATGCTAGCTGATATTCCTGATGAAAGAAACAAAAACAGAGTGCCTTGCACCAGATTTGGGTGAAGATTAATCGCGAAATCAAAACCTAACAGGCGAACCATGCAAAAAACCAATAAAACGACTCTNAAAAATATATGTATAACATTTTATTAAATACTTTATAATTTTATTATTGGTCGATTGAGCCCCAACCACGAGAGAAACTTCTTCTTCCCACAAGATTTGTATAGCACTAGAGCTCGGTTTCGACTCCCTCCATCACGAACGCTCAAACTCTACTCGTCGACTCATCCTCCTCCGTGCAATGTTTCTTCCTCTTCTCTTCTAGGATGGTCAGTTAGGACGCGAGGGACTCTCCTTCGCCTCCACACTAAGCTTCTTTCCTTTGACTCGATTGCTCAAGTTTGTATGTTGGCACATGCATCCTCCTCTTCTGCTCTCCAGAGCTCAAGTCGAAGTTGTGGCACAACCCAGTAGCATCCATTGTTCGAATCTCAGGTGAGACTTTTCTAGCCCTTGTTGTCCCTCCCATGTGATAATTTATCCACGAATATACACTTTTGTGTTCCCAACCCCCCACCCCCCTCGGGCTTCCCAAGTCCTCATTTCGGTTCTCACCACTATTCGATTCTTCTGCCGGGTAAATAAAACAGAAAGTTACGATGTAAAAAATAGGTGAAATCCGGATTTCATATATCCTACTATTTAAAAGGGGCTTTTTCATGGTTTGGCATAATTTATATAAAATCTTGTATAATAAATCCATTACAAGACAGTCCCTAATCTTACCCTCTCATCTGCAAAAGATATCTCTTCAATAAAAGAAAGCACCATATGCTAGCTGATATTCCTGATGAAAGAAACAAAAACAGAGTGCCTTGCATCAGATTTGGGTGAAGATTAATCGCGAAATCAAAACCTAACAGTCGAACCATGTAAAAAACCAATAAAACGACTCTTTTTTCCCCATAACATGCAGGATAATTTCAAACTCTAGGGGNAAAAACAGAGTGCCTTGCACCAGATTTGGGTGAAGATTAATCGCGAAATCAAAACCTAACAGGCGAACCATGTAAAAAACCAATAAAACGACAATTTTTTCCCCATAACATGCAGGATAATTTCAAACTCTAGTGAGCACAGATGAGCTTTACCTTGACAAATGGGTGCAGCTCGACACGATTGAACCGTCGACCCCAGGAAGAATCCATTCGGAAAGCGAGGCGGCAGAGGAAACCAATCCCCTTCACTAATACAGGGGCGAAACGCGGCTCGCACCCCTCGAGAGCAGACTGCAGCTCGATAAGCGCGACAGAGGTGGGAATGCGATCACCCGCAGCGACAAGACGACAGAACTCCCGGACGGCCTGGTCGACGACGGCGGCCGAAGGGGACCGGAGGCACTGAGAGATAGCGTCGAGGCAAGCGGGGGAGTCGAGGCTGATGTCTCCGGGAGTTGATCCGATGAGTCGGAAAAGCGAGACAACGGCGAAACGCTGGAAAGAGGGCTGGGGCAAGCGAGTTTTTTCAAGGAGAGCGGCGTAGGGATTGTCCATTACAGGAGGAGGAGGAGGAGGAGGAGGAGGAGGAGGATGGATGGAGACCTGCAACGGCGTTCTGAGTGGGGTTGGTTTGGGAAAAAATTTGCCTGAATCAGGGTACCCGTCTTTCTTGCATAATAGTGTACATGGGAGTTATATGGAGATTACAAGGGGTTACAATCTGTTGTACCTCCCGTGTAACCTCCTGTTTAAATCTCGTGTAACCCCGCTGTAACAATTATACATGCTTGTAACTCCTATGTAACTCTCGTGTACACACTTGTAACTCCCATGTAACTCTCGTGTACACTATTATGTACGCAGAGATGCATACCCCTTGACGTACGCAAATTTTTTCCGTTGGTTTGGGAGCATCTGATGAAAAATAATCGATCTGGCAGAAGTCACAACACCATGTTAAAAAAATAATAATAAAAAAAAGTGCGCCGGTAACAGTTATTCATGTATTATTGTATGTTATTCATGTATTATTGTATGTTATTCATGTATTACTGATGAGTTGTATTATTATAATACCAAGAATATTCTTAGAACATAATAACACATGAATAACACACAATAACACCATAATAACACGGCGTGATAACACGGGAGAATATTCCCCCATGTTATTCATGTGTTATTGTGGGTTATTCATGTGTTATTGATATATTATTGTGTTATTATAACACCGAGAATATTCTCATGACACAATAACACACGAATAACATACAATAACACATGAATAATAAAGGGGGAATATTCATCGTGTTACCGCGTCGTTTTTTTCTGTCGTGTGGGGTGTCGTTGTATGATTTTATTAGCTACACACATTACTCTACGTGCGTAACACTGATGTAATATTTTTCCGATTTGGCAAGCTTTCCAATTTCAGTCTCTTTTAACTCAAATATTTGTAGAAACTTTTGATTTGATATATCTCTTAATACTCAAAATCTCTCAAATATATAATACATTTCTAGTTCAAATAACTCCACTTCATACAAATAGAGTTTGACCTTAATGGCAGATCTCTTAAAATTAAATTTGTATTTTGAAGATTTATGACATGTACAGTTTTGAAAGATTTTTCAATATACGTGAATGCTTTTCAAATTACATAAAATAGATATGTGCTAGAAAATTCACGACGGTAGAATAATGGATTATCATCTTAGCGTTGCAGCAAACACTCAGGTAAAAAAAAATAACCAGGGAAAGAACAGAGGGCTCTAGCCCAAATGTAAAAAAATTATTATAGTTTGGTGATTACAAAGACCCCTTATCCCACTTACAAAAAAAAGTTTATTAAATTTTCTAAGTAACAACGTTTACTGGCGGCTTTTGCTCAGCGATGGTCGACAGAGACTCGTGGTGATTGACAACAACAGTAGTGCTTGACGACGGTCGGTGGTTGTCGACAGCGATCGGCAATGATCGACGGCGGTCGACGATGGTTGGCGGTGATTGACAGCAGCCAACGGGTGTCTGAAAAACTTCCAAGTGTGGTTTAATGACTTGTTCAGAGTTTGATTTTAATCGAATTGGACTAATTTTGGTAATATTGGGTTCTTCTTGTCGGGTAGGGTCAATTTGACTATAAATTTATAAAAATTACAGTTTTGAATGAGTTTTTATGAAGATTTGAATATTTTTAAGCCCATTTTAGGACAGCTTATAACTGCAGATTAAGTTTTTAAAATGCCGCCCTACTGCTACTGTTTGAATTGTGCCATTGCGTTNACGGCCTGGTCGACGACGGCGGCCGAAGGGGACCGGAGGCACTGAGAGATAGCGTCGAGGCAAGCGGGGGAGGCGAGGCTGATGTCTCCGGGAGTTGATCCGATGCGTCGGAAAAGGGAGACAACGGCGAAACGCTGGAAAGAAGGCTGGGGCAAGCGAGTTTTTTCAAGGAGAGCGGCGTAGGGATTGTCCATTACAGGAGGAAGAGGAGGAGGAGGAGGAGGAGGAGGAGGAGGAGGATGGATGGAGACCTGCAACGGCGTTGTGAGTAGGGTTGGTTTGGGAGCACGTGATGAAAAATAATCGATTTGGAAGAGTTCACTAGAAAAAATTTGCTTATACCCGCGTTATACCTCTTGTAATCTTCCTGTAACCTCCTTGTAGCCTACCTATATATAAAAACAGATGCGCGAAACTTATTAAAAGGTACAAGAAGATTACATAGGGTATAACTCGGTTATAACCTTCTAAAATCTTCTCTGTAACTTATTTGCAGGTTACAGATGTACGCAGTTCTGCGTACGTCTTATGTACGCAAATTTTTTCCCGACGTCATGACACCCTGAAAAATATATATATATAGTGGTGACGGTTATTTGTGTATTATTCATGTGTTACTGATGTGTTATTGCGTTATTATAACATCAAGAATATTCTCATGACACAATGACACATGAATAACACGGGAGAATATTTCAGAAAAAAACGGGGAGATAACACGGGGGAATATTCCTCCCATGTTATTAATGTGTTATTGTGGGTTATTCATGTGTTATTGATGTGTTATTATGTTATTATAACACTGGAAATATTTTCATGACACAATAATACATGAATAATATATAATAACACATGAATAGCACGGGGGGAATATTCGTCGTGTTACCGCACTATTTTTTTTTCTGTCGTGTGAGATGTTGTGATGTGATTTCATTGGCTACGCACGTTACTCTACGTGCATAGTATTTTTCAGATTTGGCAAGCTTTCCGATTTCAGTCTCTTTTAACTCAAATATTTGTAGAAACTTTTGATTTGATATATCTCTTAATACTCAAAATCTCTCAAATATATAATATATTTCTAGTTAATATAACTCCACTTCATACAAATAGAGTGACATTAATGGAAGATCTCTTAAAATTAAATTTGTATTTTGAAGATTTATGACATGTATGATTGTAAAAGATTTTTTAAATATACGTGAATGTTTTTCAAATTACATAAAATAGATATGTGTTAGAAAATTCACGGTGGTAGAGTAATGGATTATCATCTTAGCGTTGCACGAGATTCAACAAACACTCATGTTAAAGAAAACAACTAGAAATGACGATAGAAGTTTTTAAGGGGAAAATTCGTAAAGGAAAAGAACAAAGGGCTCTAGCCCAGATGTAAAAATTCATTATAGTTTGGTGATTACAAAGACCCCTTATCCCACTTACGAAAAAAGTTTACTAGATTTTCTAAGTAACAACGTTTACCGATGGCTTTTGGTCAGTGTTGGTCGACAGAGACTCATAGCGATTGACAACAATAGTAGTGCTTGACGACGATCGGTGATTGTCGACACCGATTGACAATGGTCGACGGCGGTCAGCGATGGTTGGCGGTGATCGACCACAGTCGACGGGTGTCTGAAAAACTTCCAATAGTGGTTTAATGACTGGATCAGAGCTTGATTTGAATCGAATTAGAGTAATTTTGGTAAAATTGGGTTTTTCTTGTCGAGTAGGGTTAATTTGACTATAAAATTATAAAAATTGGAATTTTGAATGAGTTTTTATTAAGATTTGAATATTTTTAGGCCCAATTTGGGGCAACTTATAGCTGCGGGTGTTTTCAAAATGAAGCACTAGTATTTGAATGGTGCGTTTGCGTTTTATAAAACAGTGAAATTTATTTTGTTAATAGGTCGCGGGATCAACCCCGCTGCCCTTGATCTCGCCACTCTTGCGTCTCAGCCCTGCGTCGATTGTTTCACCACTTACTTCCTCATCCCATCCACTTCGCTCCTTCTACTAAGGTATGTGCGCATCTCATTGCTCCAGTGAGTCGAATCCTCTTCAGGTTATGTTTGTGCCTATGAGTTGATTGTTTCTCCTTATCCCATCCACTTGTAAATTTTGTTATTTACCGATCTCGTCTTCTGTTCTGATTCGCCATTTCAATCTTACCCCCACATTTTCTACCGGAAACCCTCACCGACATCCCTTTCTGACAACGATGGATCACGGCGACAGTGATCCAAAACTTCCATGTTTGCAGCCAGTGAGCTCCGAAACTTCCATGTTTGCTGTCAGTCATCTTCAAAGTTCAGTTTGTCCTCGATGAGTAGAATCCTCTGATTTATGATTCTTTTTCTCGCATCTTCCTTTCTCTTTTACAATTTGTTAATTTTAGGGTTGTTCATTTGTCTCAAATAAGTGGAGGTTTCTCCCCACTGATTTCTGAGGTTGTTCATATGCCTTTTTGGTCATTGTCTCGTTACTCCCCACTAATTTTTAGGGTTTGTTCGTTTTCCAACTTTTATGATTTGTTGTTAATTTCTTTACACCATATTATTTATATATATAATCAGTATTGAGACTTATTCCACTGTTCTACCATCTTTTGATTTACCTTTTTGAAAATAACAAGAACTTCAGAAATAGCGTGCAAAGTTAAAAAACAGAACTAAGAAATGAAATAATATGAACAGAAAAAATGACAAATGCAAGCCATTAAAAGTATGCAAAAGCTATTGCAAAAAGTTTTAAATCAGGGAATGAATGCATCACAACTCAAATTAAGCAAGCAATGAACCAGTAAAAACTATAGCAAAAAACTAAAATCAAATGCAAATGCTAGTACACAAAGCTCAACATGGCCACAAAGGAGAATGGTCAGTTATACAGATCAGAGGCAGGATGATTATTTATCCAGGAACAACTGCAACTTAGTTGTTTTTCAAACTCACAAACCAAACCGCTAATCAGCTTATCTGAATCAGTTGTTGATCAGCACCTTATCATAATAAGTTGCTTATTTGGATAAGATGCAGTTGCCCCAAACATGCCCTTATTTGGATGAGAATTGTGTCGGGTGATGGAGATTTGCTGGAGATGCATTAAGTTTCATAAATCTTACTTCAAAATATAATAAGTTGAAGTTGTAGGGCCTACTCTAGAGGTATAATCAAGTAGGTAATTAGATTTAAATTGGTCATATTGTTAGTTGTTCATGTTTAACTCGAACTGAAGATAAGTTTCACGTGTATGTTAATACTTAGCTTATTTTATTATTTAAAAATCATGTTTGTTTGGTCTTAGATTGTTTATTTTAATTGAATGAATATTTCAACCAATTAATAAACAAATTAAAAATTAAAAAATATATATATGATTTTCACTCAAAGTTTGTAATAAATGATTTTACAAATTTAAATAAATAAGAAATTTATTGAAATTTGACTTAATAGCTAACAACTTTACGTTAAATAAATAAGATAATATATAAGTTACATATAGTTTTTTTTTGTAATTAAACAACATTAATAAGTATTAATAAACTAGTTTATTGAAACAAAGAAATAAAGAAGGACTACATTACAATATTAAATTATAATATATTACTATTTAAATAAAAATTAATCTTAAAATACAATTGATATAGATGCATCAACAAAAAATTTTATCATCTAACATTAATTTCAATGTATTTTTTAGCAATAAATGTTCAATATTCAAATTAAATATTATCGAGGGCCCTAATTTTAGCACTTTTTTAATCAAATTGATCGTCTCAATAAGTCGAATTTGATGATATCAAAATTGATTCAATTTGAGTCCAATCAGTTCCAAATTAAGTCATGAAATCACATTTGAATGCTTACGTAATCTCTTTCCTATGTCAATGTGATATCGTTTTCGTTGTGAAACACTGGCAAATCCGCAATTATATATGTCATCTAAGTAATTTATAACAAATTCCATGTATCGATCCCACAAGGAGCAATGGAACTTTCAAACGTGAAAACATTCTAACCCACTGGTTTTGAATATAGCCTGAAAGTTAGATTGCTGATGATTTTGTGAAAATTTTTAACTTAAACTCACAAAAACAAAAGTCTTAATTTAAAGTTAAAAGGTTACTATAGCAAGAGAAAGTTTCTCCCCTGATTTGAATCCTAAAAACCCAGAGTTAACAACAAGACACAAATGTCAGTGACTATCAAGAGCAATAATTTTTCTTAGCCTCTCTTGGAAACAATTAAAAAAACTAGGATAATTAACATAGATCCAATGAAATCCTAGTTCCCTAAATCTAGTGAAATCTCTAATATTATTTTTTTCCACATATGATAGCACCGAACTATGAGCAATATTTCAATGATGTTCTACCATGAATCTCAAAGCTTACAATGTGTTATGACTAATCAGTTGATCAGATCGAATGTGAATGAAGATTTGAAAGATAAAATTTTGCCAAAACATTATTTTGAATAAGGCACAACTCAATATCAAACCCTAATTTTATTACTCATCAAATCTGGAGAGAAAAAAATATTAGCAACTACTCAAGCCTTAAAAATCAAAGTCAAGATTTCATTCATTCAAACCAAAACATACAAAAAAGAGTTAGAAAGAAAACAAACATAATTTACACCCTTGGTGAGTTCGTGATCCCCACCAAGAGTCTCCTAGTCTCCCTCGGACAATCCTCCATTCTCTCCAATTAATTGTTTACAAATCCCAAACTACTCTCTTACAAATTCGCTCTCTCGCACTCACAGGCACTAAGAAAAACCAAAGAGTTGCGCAAGAGATAATGTTAAATGGTCGAGAGAGCCCATTTTTTCATGAAGGATTTTACCTTTTGTAGACTAGGAAGACGCCATACAAGTAGAAACCATCTTAACTTCTCATAGTCGATTCTTAGTTGTCGGTGTTTTTGCTTGGAGCATCGGAATGCTGCTCGCTTTGTAAGAAGCAGAGCTAAGGTTCAGTAGAAGACACATTGGCGCCTTTGAAAATGGCGGCCAGGCATTAGAGGAGGTGCCTTAGAGCCTGTTGACGTGGCGCCCCAGGGCCTGTTGAAGTCTAATGAAGCGCCTATACACCTAACTATTGACTCTAAGGCACCAAGAGTTGGTCATGGAGGAGGCGCTTAAGTGCCCCATACTCGGCACATTTGTGCCATGCGCTCATGCTGGGCTCATGGGTGGCACCTAGGGCGCCCAAAAGTTGATGTGTATACACCACTCAAGGCAATCTAGGCTATGGTGTTTAGGTTCTCCATTTGGATATGTGTCTAAACCAGCTTCCTTCTTCTTCACTCCAATAGCTGCTAAGGTCTCTTTAAAGTTTTTATAAATACATGTATCATGCAATTTTCACACAAAAAATATCTACAAAAATAATATGAGCAAATAATAGAGAAACTTAAAAGAAAAATTAGACAATTTTTATCTTATAATTCGCATATATCAAAATCCCCCAAAATTGCATATTTATTACCATCAAGTAATTTCAAAACGTAATATTAGAATTTAATAAAATCATGAATGATTATAGATAAAGAATTTTAGCGATTATTCCTATAAATTAAATTCTCATAGCAATTTACTAACATCCTCATAAAATTCATTTTAATATTGTATTTATTCAATTCTTCTTAAATTACTTAAGTGGGGTCAAAATTTTAAGAAATTAATATTTCATGCTTAAAAATTTAGTTAATTACGCACTTAAACAATATCAATTCTATTATTATATGGTTAGCTACAAAATTATAAGGTTAAGTTATGAAATATTTTAATCATTTGGCTTGTTGGAAAGGTTTATCATACTAAGGGTCCGTTTGGGGCAACTTGTGAGTTTCAGGATAAGCTGTTTATCCTGAAACGCGACCCGTGGGCAGGCCGCAGGGGTCGACCCACGGCCTGCGTTTAGTGTAAAAACTCAAACACAGTTTCAGATAAGCTGTCGAAACGCGCGAACCAAACGGTTCGGCGGCGGCGTTTTGAAAACGCCGCCCACACTTATATGCTGCCCCAAACGGACCCTAAGTTTTACTTTTAGCTTCATTTCAAGCTTATTCTCCAAGGTTCCCAATTTTTTAGTGTTGATGTGTTAATTCATAAAGATTTATTGCCAGCATTTAGAATCTAGGAAAAAATTGAAATAAATTAGATAATAAGGTTATATAATTCAAGTACCACACTATTCAAAATTTCTTATCATTAAAGTTTGAGCTACTTATTATTATAATTCACCTTTACTCTTAACTTTCTCTAGCATGTAATTTATGCAAAATTTAAGTTTGGTCCTAATTTTAACTTAAAGGGTAAGATAACGTATTTGCTCCCCCCCCCCAAACTTATTCAAAAGACTATGCTTGCAAGTATAATTCAACAAGGAAAATGAACATAACATATAAGATAACAACATGATATATCACAAAAGAAAACATCAAATACACATTTTATAACAAGAATGGGGGTATAAAGCATTGATGGTGATACGCCATCAATAAAATTGCATCATACGACATGTATCTAGAGACATGACATGAATCTATTGTTAAATATTGATTAAGAGTCATTCAAAGCTCTGATTTCAACAAACTTATAGTATACTGACCGGCTCGACGACACGAACCCAATAATACCAATTTTGATGCAATCTAAATCAAATCGAGTCGTGATCAAGCTGTTAAACTATGTTTGAAAATTTTTTAGACGCATTTGAGAGGCAAAATGGATGTCAAATCTAGCAAGTTTATATTCGATTCAAGCATCTCAGCGGGGTGAATCAAAAAATCCAAGATCTCTTAATTCTAACATTCTTAAGGCACTCAAATGTCCATCAAATTTCATATGATCGAAGGAAGCTCTCTGAGCCGTCCGATCAAAATAGTTCATATTACCTTATTTATTGTAGCTGGGACTCTATAAATAGAGCTCTATCCCTCTCATGAGGAGGGATGAGAGCTTGAGATTTGAAGAAGAGCTTGAAGTTTCGAGAATGAGCTGAATTCTGACACCATCACCACTGACTGTTGCTGACCAGCAGCGACCTTCGTCGACCACCGCCGACCTTCATTGGCTTTCGCCAATTGTCATCGACCATCGTTAACAGTCGTCGACCATCATTGACCTCCGTTGACCACCGCCGATCGGACGCCTCCAATCACTATTTGGTCGTTGTCTGTTCCTTGCAAAAAATTCATCAGCACGTCGACATTGTAACTTGGAATCCTAGTAATGATTTCCCGTCTGTGGGACAAACGGTTGTAACTGTAATAATCTTTGTATAGTGGAACTCATCAACTAACCCAGAGCCCGTGGTTTTTCCCTTTTCGGGTTTTACACGTAAAAATTTCGGATGTCATTTTCTTTCATCAAAGTGCGTGTTGAATTCTCGTGCAACACTAAAACGACAATCTATTATTCTGCGGCCGCGAATCTTGTAGCACACATCAAATAGATATAATTTTCACACTAAAGAACAAGACGAAAATAAGAAAACTCAAAATCACGACGTTGTTAATACCAAAAAAATTAGGAGCTTCAATTTTTACGACCGACTTATTGATATTATTAACATCAGTTTTTCAATTTTTTTTTCTTATAGTTGAATCGCTCAAGTGTGACTTCGCTAATACGAACAATAGAGGCATGAGCATAGATCAATTTGGTCATACTTTAGTTAATTTTTCACGTCCAATTCACTCTGGAGACAAATTTGATGAAGATTCGACTGTATTATTCTTCACAAATAGATTCTATTTTCGACATCAAACATCCTAAACATGAAAAAATAGAATTTCATTATAAGAAGTTAAACCCCGAGATGTATTCGATTCAAGCATCAACTTCACTTCTCATTGCGTTTCATCCCCATTTCACTGAAAATCTGAAACACGGATATATCAGACATTTGGTATTTTTTTTCTTACATTTCATCAATATTTCTTTTTTTTTTCTTTTTTTAATATATTATTTACTAATAATTTTTACAATTGCCGAGATAGTTAAGTAAAATAGCTGATAGGTTTTCTCATAGAAACTTCCGTTTATGAAAAGATGTATATTTATGAGCATATACAACTCAATTAATATATGTTTACTTATCTCACACTTAAACTTCAATTTTTACATTTGTCACCTTCCCTACAAATGAAAATAAACATTTTGCTTTTTTAGGATCTGTTTGAGGCAGCTTGTGCGTTTCAGAATAAGCAGTTTATCCTGAAAAGTGGCCAGTGAGTTGACCACGGGGTCGACTTGCAACCTGCGTTTAGTGTAAAAAACTCAAACGTGACACGCAGCGTTTTCAAAAACGCGCAAACCAAAAGGTTAGGCGGCGTTTTCAAAAATGTCGCGGCACTTATAAACTGCCCCAAACGGGCCATTAATGTTAAAATAATAGTTTTATACGAAGATTTGGTAGTATAAATGTAAAATATAAATTCTAATGGAGGACAAATTTTGTTTAATCTGCAAAGTGGATGTTTATTTATGGTGAACTCATGATGTTTGGGGCATCCTTACATCATGCAAATCACCCATTTCGTATGTATTTACATATTGAACCACTAAACTTTTAATTTTACATCCTTATCCCTTAAATCTTTCATATCACATCAAAATGAGATGAATTTAGAAGTATTCATGCGCTCCTGAGGACTGATTTGTTTCACATCAGTAGACCTTTTCAGTTATGCGGCTGTTTGAAGCATTTAGAGCTTAGCTTAGTTGATTAAGAAAGAGTGAACAGGCTAAAAGTGTGTCGTCAAAGTTTTAGGGTACGTGTGGGTCAGCTACAGTTGATTGAAGAAGCAACTGTAAAACTGTTGAAGAATAAATTACTTTTCAAAAAGTTATGATAGTTATTACAAGTTTATTTTATTTCAAAAAGTTAGACCATAACTTTTTGGCAGCTACCTCGTTTTAACTGCTTAGATTGAAAAAATTAGCTTTCTACCACATAATTTTTTAAAAAGCAACATGAAAACGATTTCACAAACAGAATTTTGGTGATTGTCTGAAAAATAAAGCAAGCAAAAAGCTGTCCTAAACGGACCCTTCGTAAACATCGACTAGAAACATACATCAATCTTACTAATTGATAAAAAAAATACATGAATTTAAAAACACGCGCATGGTGTGCATGCAAGCAGAGAGTATCATTGCTTATTATAAATGATAAAAAACGATAATTTGTTGGCATATTATTACATTCAAACGAAATTCAATAAGCTAATTAATTGAATAAAATAGCAAAATTAATAATTAAGAGATTGATGACAACCGTTCGATGAAGACGTCGAACGTCTTCTGTCGTTCCAACAAGCTGATCCTCACATACTTATCGGTCGTCCCGAAATTCCTCCCGCCGCGAGCTTCGATGCTATGTTCTGTTTTGAGATAGCTCGCTATGTCCTCAATGTCTTGATCNATATATATATATATATATATATTGCTTGTGTTCATAAGAAGAATATATTATTTACTAATAATTTTTACAATTGCCGAGATAGTTAACTAAAATAGCTGATAGGTTTTCTCATAGAAACTTCCATTTATGAAAAGATGTATATTTATGAGTATATACAACTCAATTAAAATATGCTTACTTATTTGACACTTAAACTTAAATGTTTAGGATATGTTTGGGGCAGCTTGTGCGTTTCAGAATAAACAACTTATCCTGAAACGTGGCCAACGGGTCGACCGCGGGGGTCGACTTGCGGTTTGCGTTTAGTGTAAAAAACTCAAATGCGACACGCTACGTTTTCAAAAACGCGCAAATCAAACGGGTAGGCGGCGTTTTCAAAAACGCCGCCGCACTTATAAGATGCCCCAAACTGATGGATGTTTATTTATGAAGATTTGGTAGTATAAATGTAAAATATAAATTCTACGGGTGGATGTTTATTTATGGTGAACTCATGATGTTTGGGGCATCCCTACATCATCCGGCTACCTATCTTATCTTATGCTTGTTTTGCATGCAAACCACCCATTTCGTATGTATTTACATATTTAACCACTAAAGTTTTAGTTTTACATCCTTATCCCTTAAATCTTTCATATCACATAAAAATGAGATGAATTTAGAAGTATTCATGTGCTCCTGAGGACTGATTTGTTTCACATAAGTAAACTTTTGCAGTTATGCGGCTGTTGGAAGCATTTAGAGCTTAGCTTAGTTGATTAAGCTAACACCAAAACATAATTATAATAATAATGATAATAAAGGAAGAGAGAACAGGCTAAAAGTGTGTCGTCAAAGTTTTAGGGTATGTGTGGGTCAACTACAGTTGATTGAAGAAGCAACTATAAAACTGTTGAAGAATAAATTATTTTTTAAAAAGTTATGCTAGCTATTATAAGTTTATTTTATTTCAAAAAGTTAGACCATAACTTTTTAGCAGCTGTCGNTGATAATAAAGGAAGAGAGAACAGGCTAAAAGTGTGTCGTCAAAGTTTTAGGGTATGTGTGGGTCAACTACAATTGATTGAAGAATCAACTGTAAAACTGTTGAAGAATAAATTATTTTTTAAAAAGTTATGATAGTTATTATAAGTTTATTTTATTTCAAAAAGTTAGACCATAACTTTTTAGCAGCTATCACGTTTTAACAACTTAGATTGAAAAAATTAGCTTTCTAACACAGCAATTTCACAAACAAAATTTTGGTGAATGTCTGAAAAATAAAACAAGCAAAAAGCTGTCCTAAACGGACCCTTCGTAAACATCCACTAGAAAATATACATCAATCTTACTAATTGATAAAAAAATACATGAATTTAAAAACACGTGCATGGTGCGCATGCAAGCAGACAGTATCATTGCTTATTATAAATGATAAAAAAGATAATTTGTTGCCATATTATTACATTCAAACNTACTAATTGATAAAAAAATACATGAATTTAAAAACACGTGCATGGTGCGCATGCAAGCAGACAGTATCATTGTTTATTATAAATGATAAAAAAGATAATTTGTTGCCATATTATTACATTCAAATGAAATTCAATAAACTAATTAATTGAATAAAATGGCAAAATTAATAATTAAGAGATTGATGACAACCGTTCGATGAAGACATCGAACGTCTTCTGTCGTTCCAACAAGCTGATCCTCACATACTTATCGGTCGTCCCGAAATTCCTCCCGCCGCGAGCTTCAATGCTATGTTCTGTTTTGAGATAGCTCGCTATGTCCTCAATGTCTTGATTTCCTTCATATTTCAGCCACGCAAAAGCTGAATCCAACAAAAGCATTAACTTAAAATATTTATCTCTAAATAAATATGAGCTCTTGTGATCATGAGAATTCAAGATCAACAATTGTAGGGTCTGTTTGAGCCAGCTGTCGTTGTTTAAACAAACAATGTTATGAAATTGTTGTTCAAAGTATTGTGGTGGTTATTATAATCTTTTTTTTTTAAAGTGGACCACAAATTTTTGGCAGGTATTGATTGAAACTTCATTTGCGATGGCAATTTTTCATATGAATTCAACAAATTTAGCCCAAAAATTAATTTGAAGTCTAACTCGAGTCAAAATCAGATTCAAATAAATAAGTCGGGCTACGAGCCAAAATCTTGAAAGGAAAATAAGAGCAAAGACATACCAGGCAAATGTGTGGTTTCCTCCCTGNTTCAGCCACGCAAAAGCTGAATCCAACAAAAGCATTAACTTAAAATATTTATCTCTAAATAAATATGAGCTCCTGTGATCATGAGAATTCAAGATCAACAATTGTAGGGTCTGTTTGAGCCAATCGTAGTTGTTTAAATAAACAATGTTATGAAACTGTTGTTCAAAATATTGTGGTGGCTATTATAATTTTTTCTTAAAAGTACACCACAAATTTCTGACAGGTATTGATTGAAACTTCATTTGCGATGGCAACTTTTCATATGAATTCAACAAATTTAGCCCAAAAATTAATTTGAAGTCTAACTCGAGTCAAAATCAGATCCAAATAAACAAGTCGGGGCTACGAGCCAAAACCCTAAACCCTAAATAGGAGCAAAGACATACCAGGCAAATGTGTGGTTTCCTCCCTATAGAACCCACAGTAACTCGGCGGCGGGTACTCCAGCAATCCAAACGCGCCCTTCGCCTTAACGACTTCTCTAACCCGTTCCCATCGCTCCGCCATCATCTTCCTTCCAAAGTGAAAAAGCTTGCAAGCGCCTCCGCTCTCATACCCATTAGACACCGCCCTCAGAATCGCGGCAGCGCGGTGCTGGGAGTCCTTAGACACGCCTATAGTCCCGAGCTCGACGAACTTCACCATTCTTCTCGCCAAATCGGCATCTTTCACTAGCGCCCAGCCAAGCCGGCAGCCGGCGTGGCCGGTGCACTTGGAGATGGTGAAGAGCATGATATCGTGGTCGGCTGCTTTTGTGATGGGCGTGTACTGCGGCCAGTAGTAGGCGAGGTCGTGGATGTTGTTGGAGTTCTGGTTGAGGAGGACCGGGTTGTTTAAGCGGCCGTCGGGGTTGTTTGGGGAGCAGATTACTTCGATGTAAGGGGTGGAGGGGTGGGGAGTGAATGTGTTGGCGTCGCCGCCCCATTTGTAGAGGGTGGATTTGAGGAAGTCTGCTGCTGCGGGGTAACCCTGTTCATGACCATGCATTTCGATTGTAAATGATATGGATAATTTTAGTGGTATAAATGTAAGAAAATATAGTTTAGGTGTTAGATATGTAAATAAATAAAATTGGTTGGCATGTATGTAAATTGAATTTCTAATGTTTTTGATGTGATATGAGTGATTTGGATGGTATAAATGTAAATAAAATAGAGTTTAGGCGTTAGATATGTAAATTACATAAAGTAGGTGGAATGAAAGAAAAAAAAAACACAATTTTCGGCCAGAACTAGACCACCAGTGGGTTCATGGTTGAACCGGTCGGTTCGGTCCGNAACCCTGTTCATGACCATGCATTTCGATTGTAAATGATATGGATAATTTTAGTGGTATAAATGTAAGAAAATGTAGTTTAGGTGTTAGATATGTAAATAAATAAAATTGGTTGGCATGTATGTAAATTGAATTCCTAATGTTTTTGATGTGATATGAGTGATTTGGGTGGTACAAATGTAAATAAAATAGAGTTTAGGCGTTAGATATGTAAATTACATAAAGTAGGTGGAATAAAAGAAAAAAAAAATTACAATTTTCGGCTTAGGCAGGTTCTTGTCGGTTCAATCCGATTCGATGCGGGGGTAGTTTTTAAGCCAATCAGAACTAGACCACCAGTGGGTTCACGGTTGAACCGGCCGGTTCGGTCCTNAGGGGCGGAGGGGTGGGGAGTGAATGTGTTGGCGTCGCCGCCCCATTTGTAGAGGGTGGATTTGAGGAAGTCGGCTGCTGCGGGGTAACCCTGTTCATGACCATGCATTTCAATTGTAAATGATATTGATGATTTTAGTGGTATAAATGTAAGAAAATATAATTTAGGTGTTAGATATATAAATAAATAAAATTGATTGGCATGTATGTAAATTGAATTTCTAATGTTTTTGACCTGACATGAGTGATTTGAGTGGTATAAATGTAAATAAAATAGAGTTTAGGCGTTAGATATGTAAATCACATAAAGTAGGTGGAATAAAAGACAAAAAAAATTCAATTTTTGGCTTAGGCAGGTTCTTGTCCCTTCAATGCGGGGGTAGTTTTTAAGCCAACCAGAACTAGACCACCAGTGAGTTCACGGTTGAACCGGCCGGTTCGGTTCGGTTTTCCAAACACTGGTATTTTGATGATGATAAGTTTATTTATAATGATGGTAAAATGTAATTATTTTGATGAGTAAATAAAATGTTTATTGGAATAAAATGATATGGATGATTTTGAGTGGTGCTAAGCTATCATCTTACTATTTCTTGTATTCATAGGCTAATAAAAATGGTAGCTCGCCTCTTGGATGGTCCACACAATATTGAATGACCTCAATAATAAGGTAAAATTAAAATAAAATGAAATGAAATTTATTTAAAAAAAAAGAAATCTTGAGTGCTCTAGATCTTAAAAAAGACTAAATGGGCTCATCACAATTGTCTCTAAACAATGATCCTTCCACATGTACTCTTCATGCATGAAGAGTATGTTCTCCACCATTTGATTTTGAATAGATCACTAGATGTATTGATTGATGGCCAATGAATTAATGGGCATTAAAGCATAGAATAATATACATGATGCCTATTAAACAAGAACTTTAGAACATTCATTAAGAGTTAAAACCAACACTAATCATCATGGCTTTGTTAATTCCCTAGAAAATGGATTAGATCATATGCTAAATAATAGAACTAAAATATGCATAAACATTGACATGGATCCAACATAAACTAAAAGAGAAGCTCACATTTTACTTGTACACTTTTTATATTTGGCTATGAGTGTTATTCATTTTGGATCTCAATCCATGGTTGCCTTCACTAAAGGTTTGAAGAACTCAAGAGGAGAAATCCAAATTTTATAAAGAGATTCACTAAAAAATATTATCTTTTGACTGCCTAAAAACTAAGTCTCCTAATTTATTCATAAGATTTCGTTAAATTTTGATGCATCAAATCCTCCATTTTATATAAGATTTGGGATTGAATTAGCCTAATCTTTGGCTTGGAACTCACTATTGACATTGCATTTAGTGAGGAGAAAAAAAATTAACTCTTTAGCCATCATTCATAATATAGAAATTCTTTTCTAGTGATTCCTAGATGGTCCTCTTTGGCTTCGTGAATGGTAACCCAAATTGAACATCTCTTTGATCTCAAATGAGCTCAACTTGAACTCTAACACTTAAATGATCTCAAAATGAGCCCAATTACTAGTTTACGTTGAAATCAAGGGAGCCTAAATATAATCTAAGAAAAATGAGATTTATATTAACTAATAGAGGTCGTATAGGATCCCTAGAATGAATAACTCCAAAATTAGGTTTAATATCATATGACACTTCTTCGTCGCTCTAAACTCTTCTTTTGACTCCCCTTTAAGCTTAAGAGGTTTGTTCAACCATATTTATCTAAGTTAACTTTAATTGATTTATGGGAAACACCAAATTCAATTATCCTTTATTTTAAAAGCATGTTGAAAGATCATTGAGGATCAAACTTATCCTATTTTAGGCTTATTTTAATATATAAAATGGGCACAGAGCCCGAGAACACCCTTTTTGCCCTTACAGGGCAAATCTATGTGCAATCTCTCCTTCTTTCTCCCTATTTATCTCTCTCTACCTCTCCCTCATCGTTCCTACCACTATAATCATTGGCATGCCTCGTTGAACAATTCTGAATTCAACAAATTAATAGCCTTAATAACCCTACATTTGCATATAATTAGAATTCCTATTTTTAAAATTTTTTTGGCAGATTAGCTAGCTATCATTTTTAGGCTGGACATATCTCTAATAGAGTTCATTTAGATTCATTTATAGGATACTTTGAAATTTGTAAATCCTATTGTACCATGTCAAACTAGGTTTAAGTCCACCATCATATTAGTGACTCTTACCTTAGTTCTCGGATTGGAGGGAACTCATCTTGCATTTACAAGACATATATCTTTATTTTTTAGGCTTTTTCGTAATCTATTGTTGTAGGATTTTTAGTTTAAAACTTTTAACAAAATAAATGACCTAAATAAAATTAAATCCCAATAAAAAATTATAAAGTTTAATTGTAGGATAATTTGAAGCATTATAAAGCCTTTTAGTATCCATTGTTTTCTGCCCTTAATTCATTGTCTTTTGAAAAGAATGACTCCAAAATGAACACACTTAAAAATAAAACATTAAAATATATAGACACACGAGTGACACTACTTTAATAAAGAATTTTCTTAATGGAAAACCACTCTTTGGATGTAAGTAGTTACATGGAATTACCACTATAGGGAATCTATACATCTGATTAAAATAAAGCATTTCTAACCCAAATTGGGTATAAAAACAATATCTAACACCATAAACTTTGAGCCTTGAATCATTATTACATTATTAGATTTACTTTTAATAATATTTCAATTTTTTGAGATAATATATTATTAGCAATATTGTATTTGATCCCAAATAAGAAAATTTAACATATATGTGATCAACTACACCCTTCAAATGTCAACAATTAATTGGCTCCTAAGCGCAAAAGTCTGCTACCTAGGCGCCTAGTTCTTAATTCATGGATGTTCTTATGCTTTAATATGATGTTTTAGAACCTAGACTAGATGTCTGAATACTTTGCTATCAAATTATGGAGGCAATTACAACATTTGGGTTATTAGATTTGGCATTTTGGTTTCTACTTATCTATTTGTTGTTGTGCAAAGTTTTGGTGCATGAGTACCTTGATTGTGCATCTAGGTGTTGGTTTCTTTTTCCAGACAGTCTGATTGGGTGCCTATGCATTGGGTGTGACACCTTGGTGCATAGTTAGGTATATAGACTTTTTTAAGCTCCAAATCACCCTGATTGCATACCAATTCAAATAGATATATTTAATGCATGAACATGCATGTATTCTCTTGGATTTTTCTTAATATTGTCCCTCACCTATAAGGTTAAAAAATGAATATATTAATATAGCGGAATTCATTGAATCTTATGCATATAGATATAAAAAAAATTGGTCTAATGTGGGATAATTAAAAGTAAATTTTACAGTTATTGATTATAATGATTGATTTTTCTAAACATCAACTTATTTGACCCCCCTACAAGAATCTATTGGTCATTAGCTATATTGGTGAATTGATTAAGCCATACTTGATTGATCGAGTTCTAGTTCAATCACTTTCAGAGGCAACTAGGGATAAATAATCTTCTCTATAAAATTATTTTTTATAGATTTTATAGAGGCAACTTGCTAAACGCTAGTTTTTTTTAGGCCTCATTGCTACATTACCGAGTAATAGGGCGCGGCGGACACTACGGGCATANCTAAGCGCCTAGTTCTTAATTCATGGGAGTTTTTATGCTTTAATATGATGTTTTAGAACCTAGACTAGATGTCTGAATACTTTACTATCAAATTTTGGAGGCAATTACAACATTTTTTATTAGATTTGGCATTTTGGTTTCTACTTTNCTAAGCGCCTAGTTCTTAATTCATGGGAGTTTTTATGCTTTAATATGATGTTTTAGAACCTAGACTAGATGTTTGAATACTTTACTATCAAATTTTGGAGGCAATTACAACATTTGTTATTAGATTTCGCATTTTGGTTTCTACTTATCTATTTGTTGTTGGGAAAAGTTTTGGTGCCTGAGTAACTTGATTGTGCATCTAGGTGTTGGTTTTCTTTTCCCGACAATCTGATTGGGTGCCTATGCATTGGGTGTGACACCTTGGTGCATAGTTAGGTATATAGACTTTTTTTATGCTCCAAATCACACTGATTGCATACCAATTCAAATAGATATATTTAATGCATGAACATGTATGTATTCTCTTGGATTTTTCTTAATTAAAAAATGAATATATTAATATAGCGGAATTCATTGAATCTTATGCATATAGAGATAAAAAGATTGGCTTAAGGTGGGATAATTAAAAGTAAATTTTATGNTGATTGCATACCAATTCAAATAGATATATTTAATGCATGAACATGTATGTATTCTCTTGGATTTTTCTTAATATTGTCGCTCACCTATAAGGTTAAAAAATGAATATATTAATATAGCGGAATTCATTGAATCTTATTCATATAGAGATAAAAAGATTGGCTTAAGGTGGGATAATTAAAAGTAAATTTTATTGTTATTGATTATAATGATTGATTTTTCTAAACATCAACTTATTTGTCCCTTCTACAAGAATATATTGGTCATTTGGTTAATTAAGCTAGATTGGTGAATTGATCAAGCCTTACTTGNATTTGTCCCTTCTACAAGAATATATTGGTCATTTGGTTAATTAAGCTAGATTGGTGAATTGATCAAGCCTTNATCATAGTAAGGAAAACTATGTAGAAATTCATTGCAAAAAACAAAAACATGTAATACTTACAATAACTTGTTATCTCCATAATGGCAACAATCCTTCGTCTCATACAAATCTCTCACAACTCACAAAACAAAAGAAAAACTCACCTCTCAAGGTTTCCATCAAAGGAGGAAGAAGATCATGAGGAAAGCTCTCAAATTCTCTCTAACACTTGCCTCCAGTAGCCTCCAACTCCTCTCTCATGCAGAATTACCTCTAGGAAGCCCTAAAAATCATTCTAGCGAGAACCATGGATTTGGCAAGCCAATTTCCTTCCTAAAGTGTTTTCCCGCTCGTTGGCAAGGTCACGCCCAAAACTGGCATGGTCATGTCATAATGATGAAGACGGTGTTGTGGTCATGCACGATTACAGCATGATCAGCATGATCACGCCGCTACTCTGCAAAGGGCGTGGTCATGTCAGATCCGGCATGGTCACGNTTACCTCTAGGAAGCCCTAAAAATCATTCTAGCGAGAACCATGGATTTGGCAAGCCAATTTCCTTCCTAAAGGGTTTTCCCGCTCGTTGGCAAGGTCACGCCCAAAACTGGCATGGTCATGCATAATGATGAAGACGGTGTTGTGGTCATGCACGATTACAGCGTGATCACGCCGCTACTCTGCAAAGGTTGGCGTGGTCATGTCAGATCCGACATGGTCACANAAATATCAAAAGCAGCTATGAAAACACAGTGCAATACAAATCTCACTATATATAAAATAAAAGCAAGTACAAGGCATCTGGTCAGAGCCATCAGTAGGGATAACAACACACAAAGAAAACTAGAGCTCACACCAACAGCTAGACAACAGTGTAGTAGCCACTCCGAAAAAACTTATCATGTAATATCATCAAGGAAAAAAATACAGAGACAAACAATACAAGACACTCAAGAATGCAATAGTTGCCTAAGTCATTGACAAGACCACCCAGACTACACTCTTATGGAATGAAGGGTACAAGCACACCATTCGATGTAAGCCACTCATTGAGTGGAAGCACATGACAATGCTAGAATCGCCTAATCGTTATTAGTCTCATCCTCCATGTCGTCATCCTCCAAAACATAAAGTTCAAAGGGTGGCACATTCGAAAATGTCACTGACGGTAGTGATCTTTGCATCTCCTGAATGCATCAATACAATATTCATATTGACGTTGTTGGTGCTCCACATTGTGATGTTTCTACATGCGGATGTCATGTATCTTCAGAGACATGTCCTTCACCTGTCTCATCATCTCGACACTTGAAGGGCCTCGATGTGAAGTGTTAGGATGCCACGAGGACAGGATGAACCTTGTGTAGAGCCAAGAGAAGAAAAAACAGTCCTGATGATCAACTTCTACGGTGCTAACATCTCATCTCCACTCCCTCCAGCAACCCCCTCTTTATAACATATAACATAAATGATGCAGCGGTGTCATAAACCTAAAGTGGTTTGGCCACTTACAATGTGCATTATAGGCTGGTGGATGACAATCCCTATATCCATAAAGCTGTCCGTTTGAATGTAGAAGTTCAGAACGGCTCTATACCTAGTCACATTAGTGAGGCTGGTGATAGGTAGAACATGGACGACAATGAAGTAATGCCAAGATCCATAGATGGGATTTAAATAGGTTAATGAGAAATTCATGTGTCTCTCCTTCTTTCCCAAATTGAACATTCCACTAACTCGTGTCGTCAGTGAGGAAGGTGATAATCTCCTGATAATCATGAGATATGAACTGTTCAAAATCATAGTTAGAATGTCATGGAGGCAAAAAGACTATTTATGATGGGGGGATTAAAAGGGATAAGCTTTTCTTACACGAAGTCTTGCTCGTCCACTGATTCATTCGCATTAGTGTAGAATTGATGGACGAGTGGGACAGTGGCGGAGCCGACAGCAAAGCATAAACTCATCCACCCTCATCTATTAATTTTAATAGAAATCACATCCTAATAAAATTGACCACTCTGGAATCAGCTTCTTCTGAACTAAAACATTTTTAGACCACTGCGAAGCAGCATGACTGACAATCTAGTGCGGCCATACCTTGATCCCCTTTCCCTTTGGTCATAGGAGCCATGGAAATAAACTATATTTTGGATTTAGCCGCCTAGTTGCTAAAAAAAAGTGAAGTTTTTGGCCCAAAAATAAGAGATCATGAGTGGACTTCAACTCAATGTCATGAAAATTTAGTGCCGACAGAGATTTGTAGAAATGTGAGTGAAATTTTGGGACTAATGGAAAACATGGAGAAACATGGGGCTTAAGCATGAAAAATCGCCACATCCTAGAGCTTCAACTCTGATCTACCAAATGGAGACTAGATCTAGTGAAAGAAGCTCTATTTCTGACAATCTAAGAGTTTGGCCAGCTGTGGAGGAAGTGCTTAATTTAAGAAGTTGAGGGAAATGCCGAAATAAAGGTGTTTCGGTTCTTTATTGTGCGGCGGCATGGTTACTCTAGATTGTGGCGTGGTCACGTTGAACTTTCCTGTGACTTACCTGAAATAGGACAAGAGCGGTGTGGTCACGCCCAAAAGTGATTTGGTCAAGGTCGAAAGTAGTGTGGCCACGTTGCTAGTAAGTGTGGTCACACAAAAACCTGGTGTGGTCACGTCGACCCTCAGTATGAAAAAAAAAAATTTTAGCATCGCCCTCTCCCATATAGACCATATACTTCGTAAAGGTACCAGACATCAATAAAGATTAGNGGTAGGAGAAACCAACAGAGATTGTTCCTATCTGAAAAGTAGCTCATGTTCTCCCATCCCTCAATTTTTAAAAAAGCCGCTTCTCCTGACTCCCTCCAAAAGCTTTCATATGCCGTCGGATCACCACTGCCACAAAACAAAAATTACAAAAATTTAAAAATAAAAATAAAGCTTCCATTATATATATATATCATTAGCTATTTAGCATTTTTGATTATTTTTTAATCGTGATATATTGGCCTGCTACATGAACCAAAATCATGTCTTGTTATGTTTGGCTGCATCTGAATCTAAGTTAAAATAAGAATTTATTCGTGCAATGGAGATGATTTTACGAGTGAGTGATCGTGAAAGAAATTCTTAAATCCGCCTCATAATCCGACTTATTAAATTCAGATTTACGTCTTAAAAGAGATGAGACGGAACACTAACAGAAATGACGAAACTCAAAATTCAATTTGATGGAGTTGATTTAATATACATATATATTTTATTTTTGGTTGGATTTATGTTAAATCATTGATTAAATCATATCTAGATTATGCCAGCTAAAATCAGAAAACGATCAATCACCGGCCGCCGCGTCGTCATATACATCATCGACGAACAACATGGCGATCAACAGTCGCCGTCCGGACGTAACAAGATTGATTAAAAAAAGTGCAAATATATAGAAAAGAAAAGTTACCGTTGTCATTATGATTATTATTATTATGTCTAAAGCAAGCTTACTGATCGAGGTTGATGACCGGGTCCTTGGACTGTGCTGCAGTGGTAGCCGCCATTGCACTGCTCGCCGCCGTGCTTCTCCGCAATCTAACTGAGAACTACTGCTCAGAACTCAGATGAAACTCTGATCAAAGTTTCGAGACGGTTACTTTTATCACCATGGGACGGCCTTCGGCTTCGGAGTTTGGCTCTGACTTATTCTTTCAAGTTAAAGGAGGAAAATAATTACTATGAAAATAAATAAATACATTGTGTGTGTGTGTGTGTGTGTGTGTGTGTGTGTGTGTGTGTGTGTGAGATATATGAAAGTAGTCATGTAATATTGGAAAGGATAAATTTTTTAATGAATTTGGGTGGTCGAATGTGTTTTGACCGAGCTGAGTATTGGGACTTTTTCAATGAGTTGAACTAAATGCACATTCCTAAAACTGGTTGTCGAGTTTCTCGACTAACCGTCAATTGTTGTGTATGAGTTGAGGAAGAAAGACTGGCAACTCGGTATGATAATTAGATTGAATGCTTACAACTGGATCGGCGAGCCATACACAATACTTTGTCCATGATGATCGGTGCACGAGAGTGGAGCCTAGTTGAGAATAAAGGTCTTTTTGGGCAGCTGCAGCTTAATGATAAGCTGCTGCGCAAGAAGCTGATGCGGATAAGCTGGATGTCAGTTTTTTTTTACAGTTTGAAAACAGTTGTGCTGCAGGTGTTTCTGGACAAATGATTATTATTGCCCATGTACAGTAATGTTGCTTGCAATAGAACTGTTCATACCAATATATTTTATACTTTAAAAGTAAAAATCATGTGCAAAATACTACGAAATAAAGATAAACACCTTACTTAACAGTGAATAGTATGATTACTAAAATTAAGAAAAAAAACTACTAAAATAATAATTGATAATATGATCATATTATTTTTAAAATGCAGATGATAGTACTCCAGAGAGCGAAATATCTTGCCATAGTCTCGATACCTGAAAATTGGTGCTGACACAGATGACACACACCTTGTAGGATTTTGAAATCCCTTTTTAGTTGGATTTACGTGATTCTTTACTAAAATCCCTTTTTAGTTATCTTCAAAGAAAAGATTAAGTACTGTTAAATTGGCTAAAATCCACTAAAATTCATTAAAAATATTCAGGGTTAGTGAAAGAGGCTTAATTTACATCAATTTAATGATTTATAGGATTTTGAAAGGATAAGAGTGAGGTGAATTAAGGAAAGATCAAGTTATTAACCATTTAAGATAATTGATATAAAATGATATTTAAACACCTTTATTTAGCTTTGATAAACATATGTAAGAGTTAGAAACCTACAGGATTACCTATCATCTTCATTAAATCTAAACTGAATTATGTGATTATGAACAATTTCGAACGAGGAAATTCAAATAAAAAATGACCTGAAGCAGCGTGACCAGCCCCTATCGAATACCCATGGTGTGACCATGCCAGATCTGACATGACCACGCGAACCTTTGCAGAGTAGCGGCGTGATTACGTTGTAATCATGCATGACCACAACACTGTCTTCATTATTATGACATGACCACGCCAGTTTTGGGCGTGACCTTGCCAACGAGCGGGAAAACACTTTAGAAAGGAAATTGACTTGCCAAATCCATGGTTCTCACTATAAGAATGATTTTTAGGGCTTCCTAGAGGAAATTCTGCATCAGAGAGGAGTTGGAGGCTACTGGAGGCAAGTGATAGAGAGAATTTGAGAGCTTTCCTCATGATCTTCTTCCTCCTTTGGTGGAAACCTTAAGAGACGTGTTTTTCTTTTGTTTTGTGAGTTGTGAGAGATTTGTATGAGACGAAGGATTGTTGCCATTATGGAGAGAACAAGTTATTGTAAGTATTACATGCTTTTGTTTCTTGCAATGAATTTCTGCATAGTTTTCCTTGCTATGATTTTCTAGATAATGTGTAGCTAGTTTCATTCTTCGTGTCTCTGTAATGTATGAATAGTGGATTTAATCGTTGTTTTTTCCGTAGTATTTTTCTATTAAATTTTTTTGTGCTTTCATGGCCTATGTTGTTAATTAACCTATGAACTTAATTTACTCCTAATTTAGCCAATTAGAATGTTAAAATATTTCATGAAGCTACGACCTCTAATCATTTTATTGTCGAAATGAAGGATTAACCACATAATTCTGAGAGGATAGACTTACTCCATTGGAGTTCTGCAACCGTCTCAAAGGATCAAAACAGTTATACAGAATGTCCTGAGGATTGATGGAGTCAACATCAGAGATTATAGGCTTCTTTTGACCTAGATATATGTATAAGGAGTAATATATCTCTGATTGACAAAAATCACATAAGAAAATATTTAAGAAAGCTGCGATCACTACGAGGTAGGATCCGTATCAATCTTGAAGGAACTCACAAATACTTTCCAGCTGCTTCTGTTCTGCTGCCAACATTTTTCTCTATTTTATCTAGAATCTTAGGACTTATATTATCTTTGCATTCACGCACTAAATTAGTAAAGTAGATATTTTTTCTGCACAAATAATTGTTAGAATTTTCTCGTGAGACTGATACACAGGCTCTTAAACCATATACTACTTATCACGTGTACATGCATTGTACGTCTAACTTCGCGGTAAGCTTCAACGCGTCAAGTTTGGGTTTTGGACAATGGGAAATAAGGAGAGAGGTGGGAGGGAAAGTTGGTGGTTTTTGTCTATGGAGAAAAGTGAGATGAGAAGTGGTGCATGATATGGTGGAGAATAAAAGAAAGAAAAGAGAATGATAAAAGAATGAGAATAAGAGAATGAGAAAAGGAGGAGGATGGTTGTTTGACTAAGAGAAAAAGAAGCGAAGGTAAATGTAATAGCGCAAAAGAAGAGAGAGAAGAGTAGAAAGAAGAAGAGGAGAGAAGAAGACCAGAATGAGAAAAATGAGGATGTAGAGGTGTTAGGGTTTGACCATGGGAATGCGAAGAAGAAGAGGAAGAGAGGGAGGGAAGAAAACGAAAAAAAAACTTACAGTGGTGTGCGAAAGCCAATGAACACTAGAGAAGAAGACTGAACGAAAGTGGTAGCGCTAAAGTGGAAGACTAAATGAAGGCGAGGACGGGATAATTCGCCCAATTCTTTTTGTGTGGAGGCAAAGATGTCCATTTAAAGAGCAATGATGACATCATAGGCACACTACTCACTAGCATAATTACACCACCCACTTGGGCGACAAGACGTAATTACACCACCCACTCGGGAAAATTATGCTAGGGACTGTGCATATGAGTGGGTTAGGGAGGCATCAAGGTTTTAACTGTTCAGTAGAAGAATGATTAAACGTACCTACACCGATACTAGCATAGTTACGCAAGCAGTGGCGTAACTACACCGACNTATTTTTCTATTAATATTTTTTGCATTTTCATGGTCTATATTTTTTGATTAACCTATGAACTTAATTTACTCCTAATTTAACCAATTAGAATGTTAAAATATTTCATGAAGCTACGACCTCTAATCATTTTATTGTCAAAATGAAGGATTAGCCACATAATTCTGAGAGGATAGGCTTACTCCAATGGAGTTTTGCAATCGTCTCAAAGGATCAGAACAATTATACAGAATGTCATGAGGATTGAGGGAGTCAACATCAAGGATTATAGGCTTCTTTTAACCTAAATATATGCATAAGGAGTAATATATCCCAGATTGACAAAAATCACATAAGAAAACATTTAAGAAAGCTACGATCACCACGAGGTAGGATCCGTATCAATCTTGAAGGATCTCACAAATACTTTTCAGCTGCTTCTGTTCTACTGCTAACATTTTTCTCTATTTTATCTAGAATCTTAGGACTTATATTATCTTTGCATTCACACACTAAATTAGTAAAGTAGATTTTTTTGCTGCACAAATAATTGTTAGAATTTTCTCGTGAGACTGATACACATGCTCTTAAACCATATACTACTTGTCACGTGTACTTGCATTATCCGTCTGACTTTNTCAGCTGCTTCTGTTCTACTGCTAACATTTTTCTCTATTTTATCTAGAATCTTAGGACTTATATTATCTTTGTATTCACACACTAAATTAGTAAAGTAGATATTTTTGCTGCACAAATAATTGTTAGAATTTTCTCGTGAGACTGATACACAGGCTCTTAAACCATATACTACTTGTCACGTGTACTTGCATTATCCGTCTGACTTCGCGGTAAGCTTCGACGCTTCAGGTTTGGGTTTTGGACAATGGGAAAATGGGAGAGAGGTGGGAGGGAAAGTTGGCGGTTTTTGTCTATGGAGAAAAGTGAGATGAGAAGTGGTGCATGATATGGTGGAGAATAAAAGAAAGAAAAGAGGATGATAAAAGAATGAGAATAAGAGAATGAGAAAAGGAGGAGGATAGTTGTTTGACTAAGAGAAAAAGAAGCGAAGGTAAATGTAATAGCGCAAAAGAAGAGAGAGAAGAGTAGAAAGAAGAAGAGGAGAGAAGAAGACGAGAAGGAGAAAATGAGGATGTAGAGGTGTTAGGGTTTGACCATGGGAATGTGAAGAAGAAGAGGAAGAGAGGGAGGGAAGAAAAGGAAAAAAAAACTTACAGTGGTGTGCGAAAGCGGACGAACACTAGAGCAGAAGACTGAGCGAAAGTGGTAGCGCTAAAGTGGAAGACTAAATGAAGGCGAGGCAGGATAATTGACCCAATTCTTTCTGTGTGGAAACAAAAATGTCCATTTAAAGAGCAATGATGACATCATAGGCATGCTACTCACTAGCGTAATTACACCACCCACTTGGGCGGCAAGACGTAATTACACCACCCACTCGGTGTAATTATGCTGGGGACTGTGCATATGAGTGGGTTAGGGAGGCATCAAGGTTTTACCNGAACGAGAAAAATGAGGATGTAGAGGTGTTAGGGTTTGACCATGGGAATGTGAAGAAGAAGAGGAAGAGAGGAAGGGAAGAAAAGGAAAAAAAAACTTACAGTGGTGTGCGAAAGCGGACGAACACTAGAGAAGAAGACTGAGCGAAAGTGGTAGCGCTAAAGTGGAAGACTAAATGAAGGCGAGGCAGGATAATTGGCCCAATTCTTTCTGTGTGGAAGCAAAGATGTCCATTTAAAGAGCAATGATGACATCACAGGCACACTACTCACTAGCGTAATTACACCACCCACTTGGGCGGCAAGACGTAATTACGCCACCCACTCGATGTAATTATGCTGGGGACTGTGCATATGAGTGGGTTATGGAGGCATCAAGGTTTTACATGTTCAGTAGAAGAATGATTAAACGTACCTACGCCGATACTATCATAGTTACGCCGGCAATGGCGTAACTACACCGACAAGAAATATTATATATATATATATATATATATATATATATAACCGTTTTCCATCAATATATCATTGGGCGGGATAAGGAGACCATGATAGAGGATTTCATCATTTCTTTATTTATCACAAACTTCAACATATGTGGGCATAATTTTTCTTAATATTTCTATCATACTTTAAAGATTAGATCATTTTGACAAAGTTCTTATGTTGAGTGAGACATAATATGAAAGATTGTGCTCTAAAACTTTCTAAAATATTTATTTGAATTTTATTTGAACTTCCTTTAAAGTATAAATAAANCTTTATTTATCACAAACTTCAACATATGTGGGCATAATTTTTCTTAATATTTCTATCATACTTTAAAGATTATATCATTTTGACAAAGTTCTTATATTGACTGAGACATATTATGAAAGATTGTGCTCTAAAACTTCCTAAAATATTTATTTGAATTTTATTTGAACTTCCTTTAAAGTATAAATAAGNCTTTATTTATCACAAACTTCAACATATGTGGGCATAATTTTTCTTAATATTTCTATCATACTTTAAAGATTAAATCATTTTGACAAAGTTCTTATGTTGACTGAGACATATTATGAAAGATTGTGCTCTAAAACTTTCTAAAATATTTATTTGAATTTTATTTGAACTTCCTTTAAAGTATAAATAAACATTATTTGTATTTGTTTGGATTTTATTTGAATCATATTCGAACATGTTTGAGCCATGCTTAAATTTTGTTCAAGGATATTCAAACTAATGTTAAATTTAAATCATTTTTTAGTCATTTGATCAAGTGAAATTACATTTGAACATTGTTCAAACCATGATCAAACAACATGGTTTGAAGTAGCCTTATACTTATCAAATAATTGTTAAACATGGTTTAATATTGGTTCAAGCTTATGTTCATATGAATGTTATGATATATGCTCATCAATTGTTAGCCTCAAATTAACATTTTCTTGATCATTAATCAATTATTGTCAACATTTGTTTAAACTTAATTCAAATAACATTTAACCATTCAATCATGATATAAACATGTTTTATTCTATGTTGGAATAAGTTTTGCTCAATGTTTGTAGGTAAGAAAATGATTTGTCCAATGTTTTTTTTGAGTTTAGAGTTTAGAATGTAATATAATACACGAGTTTCATTGATTTCGCTTGAAAATTGGTTTGAATTTTGGCACGGATCGAAATAAATGAGCTGAGCTTTGAGCTAAAATTTTAAATCGGTTTATTTTCTTAGAGATGATTTCAAGCCGACTCTGATTAGATTGAAATCAAGTCGTTAACAATCTTACTAATGCTAGAGCTGTTAATTTAGGAAATCTAGCTCGAAGAACGTTAATTGCTAGAAAATTGATTCAAATTTTTCTTCGGATCGAGATCAGATCGAAATAAATGAACTGAGCTACGAGCTAAAAGCATGGATCAAAATTTTTTGAGCCGACCTTAACTCAGCTCAAAATCGAAGCGTTAACAACCCTATCGAAAGGTTAATGAATTTATAAATTTACTAATTCTACTTCGACTAACCCGAAATTTTTTCCTTAAAAAATTTCTACATTTGAGTAAAAAACCAACATTTTCGTATGTTTAGGGGTTGTTTGGGTCACTTTTTATTTTTTTTGTTTTTTGTTCTTGAAAAAAAAGGAAACAAACAAAAAAGAACAATGTTTAGTAATTAAGCGTACCTCGACGTAACCGTTTTATAAAAAATATAAATTTCTCTTAAAAAATAAAAAAATAACTAATTAAATATATTCTATATTTTTGAAAATATATAAATCGTAAGATAATGTTACGATTTATATATTTTTAAAAATTAACGGATAATAAATAAATAAATATAAAATAGACTAAAAATAATTAAAAAAATAAATAACAAAATACGATCCAGGCCTTTCAGGGTTTTAACACAGTACCCATGGCCGCTTTCTCGATCCCCGTCGTCCATCCACATCTGCTACCATCCGACAAAATCAAAACCTCTATTCGATTCCATGTCTTCTGTCCCGTTTCAGTATCGACTTCTTCTCTCCCAAAGAATTACTTATCACATTCACCGAACCCGAAAGTTCTCGCTGTACATAAAAAACAACCAACCTTCTTAAAAACTTTCAGAGATGGAGCGGCGGTGTTACTCCTCGGCTCCTTTCTTTTATTCGGCAGGTACGGCAGGAGACCTTCTTTGGCCCTCTCTAATCCTCTCAAGAGCAACGTTTCTGACTGTTTGGAAGAGAAAATCGAAACCCAGAAGAAAAAGGAACGGGATGACGACGACGACGAGTTATATGCGAGGCTTTTGGAGAGGGACCCTGCGGATGTTGATGCCCTAAAGTTGTGCCTGTATGCCGAAATGAAGAAAGGGAAGAGGGAGGAAGCCGTAAAGTATTTAGAGAGATTGATAGCTTTGGATCCGGATGAGGTTGAGTGGAGATTGTTGCATGCCTTATTGTATGAATTGATGGGGCATTTTGGAAAGGCAAAGAAGCTGTTCAAGGAGATCCTCAAAGAAAGGCCTTTGCTGGTCAAGGCTTTGTATGTAAGTTTGTTCTTATTTCATCAATCCCTATAACTTGGCCTGCGCTATGTTGCTTATGGTTGTAGTATGTTATTGAGTTGTGCATGATGCATCGCATGATTTGATAATTACGTTTCTGTGCAGGGTATAAATTTAACATTTTTGACCGAGACATTGGAAAATGAGAATTTCATGTAGGGGCATTTACATATCCACTACACAATTCTTGATGTATTTACATTTTTAACACCGAAACATTGACATTTACATGTATACCGCTCAAATCTTTAAGGAAAAAAACCTGTATCATTATCTTTTTGAAAGTGAAATACACTTTTTCAAACATTAGTTTATAACAACAAAGTATTTTGTTAGTGCAAATGTTAAACTATGAGTGTTATATATGTAAATTTATAAAAAATGTGTGTTATGTTTGTACATTCTACTTGAATCTAATATAATGTCTGGGCCTATTAGCTGAACCAATGTTTATGTTGGGGACCTCTTTGATGCATGCTGAATGTTCATTTCTATCATATGGGAATTATGTGGAGAGTTGGAAAGAGAGTCCTCTAGTTGTCATGCAGTGTTTTGTAAGTGATCTATTTGATTCAAATTTATTTGAGGCAATACCTTATCTCTATTTATAAGACTCGATATCTCAGCATAACCCTAAGTAAATAGGAAGGATAAAGAGAGAGAAACTTTGAATGATTTTATTATTCATGTTAGAAGCTCGAAGCACTATATATGTCGTGCAGAATTGATTCTTTGGTTTATATTTGTAGAGCTTTTAGATGTTGCAGGAGAAGCTACACTTTAACCTAGAAAAAGAAACAAACAAATAAATACATGATATGACCACTATAGATACGTGGACATAGTTGTCATAATCTTAGTCTGTATACTCAAATCGCTTTCTTGGTGAGTACTGTGAACATTTTGTCGACTAGATAGATAGCATTGCATCTTTGAATGAGCGAGTTTTTTTATTTCACACTAGAAAAGACTAGACAAGTGCCTTTGAGGCTAGTTAAATGCTTTATGAGCTTGGGCAAGTGTCCTCAAAGTTGTTTGAGTGTATTTTTAGATTGTATGGGTGCTTTTGAGCTTGAGCGAGTAAGTTTGAGTGCCATATACCTTGGGTGAGTGACTATGTGATGTTTATGTGCAACTCAGGTACTTATCAAGTCACTCTCCAGTGATATAGCATCACCATGAGTTGCATGGTTTGTAATGAGATGCTTATCGGACAAAGTGTAGAGAGGAAAATTCAACATTGGGTGAGTGAGGCCATTGACAAGGGAACGGCCTCACCTTGGAGCCTGTGAAGAAGTTTAAGACCTCTCAGTTAGACGTCTCCAAACGGCTTGCCACTTGAGAAGCTATAAGGGTCGAGCACTCCTCTCTTATGGTGGGTTTGATCTCATGAGTGCCGCCCTATAACATGGGCCGCACCTTTTGCTCATCCTTCTAGGAAGAGCTAGGCACTGACTCTTTCCAAGATCTACCTTCTGCAGTGACAGTGCTCATGTGGTGATTTGGCAGCCTAGCTGCACTTTATGCTGCCATTATAGGAATTTATATCGTAGGGTTGCCAAGTTTGAGGAGATTAAGAGGCAATGAGATCCTTCTCCAAGGAATATGACATCTTTCATGCCTCTAAGAAAGAGATTGGGGTGTTAAAGTCAAAAATTTTCAAGAACTCCCATTAAGTAGAAAATGAGTGGGTGAGAAATATTTTGAGCTGCAAACTTATCACTCTAGGGAGAAGGAACTTGGCGAATAGTTGGAAGAGTATAAGGAGAAGAAAACTCAGTGAGCTTAAATTTTTTTGCATAGTGTGTTCATTTTTTTTTGAAATTAAGATAAACTCCAAGGTATTTGCAGCTTTCATGGGGTCATTTTTAAACAAAGAGATGCTCATTAAAAAGTATGAAGTTGTTTGTTGTCTCCAAAAGCTAGTAACTTGCTTGGAACTTACTGACAAGTATTAAAATAAGTGGACTTTTTACTATTTGAGTTTTTTTACTTTTTATTTGGTACTTGTAGCAAATAAAACAAAATTATCGAAAGTCATATAACATATGAATGAATATTTATTATTTATTTATACTAGTTTTATTCTCTATTTTTTTTTGATCCAATATGTTATTTATTGAGTTGAGTTATGCTCCAGGCTTTTGATTAAATGACTAAACTACTTGAGTCCTGGATGTTTGGGCGTGCAAATATTCAGATGATGTGTAAATGTTTATTCCTTTTAAGTCTTAATCTTTTTCTCTTATACATCTTCTTACAAGTCACCAGCTTGAATGAGCCTGACATTTTGCAATATTTCAATTTTCAAGAGAGCAACCATTTAAACTCACCAAATAGAATGGATTTGTGTGCTACCTCAATATGAAGCTTTGTAGAGAACCTAAAGTTGGATTTTAAAGCTAGTTTTATACAAGAAGAGTTGGAGGCTTGATACTTGAGGTTTGATGAGTTGAGGCAATTTGATATTTTTCTTCAAAGAAGTAGACTCTTGTGCTTGTAAGCTTGGCCTTGAGTCAAGATCACAATGATCCCTAAACTCAAGTTATTTTAAACATCTTATACTTGCTTGAGACTTGAGTACTCTTCTTTTAGGTTAAAAAATTTCAAATATTATGCTAAGCATTTACTTAAGTTTGAGACAGGCCTATTCCAAACTTGGTCTCGTGTGCTGAGATCAAATTGCTACTCGCTATTTTATAAGTTCTTTTAATATTTTTTATCTCGCTATGAATAGATGATTTTCATTGGTGAATAGGTGAGTTAATTTTCCATACTTCTCGCAAAAGATTGAATTTCTTGCAATTATTGGGAAACTAATTTGATTTTCTTCAAAGTATATTATAGGATGAAATTAAAATAAGCAATGATTTTTTAATCTGATAAGTAGGACAGCTTTAGAATATTTCCATTCTAGTTAGTTAGTAACTCTCTCCTCATGCGTGTCTGCAACTAATAAGATCCAGGGTTGATTTGCTTTAAAATAGGGTAAGATTCATCTTAGGTAGAGCCTAGTTTTCCAAGTAATGATTTTCGAGCTGCCACATTCACTTAAACACTTGATACTCAGGGTGAAAGGCCTTCTTCTTGACTCATATGCTGTAATATTTCATCATCTTTCTTATGATATTTTTTCCAGTTATTTTGATTCCTATGATCATACCTCCTCTAATAAATTTAGATTTCTTTTCATGCATTCCTTGTTCCTTTCTTTCCATTTTGATATCTCTATCTTTTCGAAATTCACATTTTTACCACCCGTTGACTATGTAAGTTGTACTTGATCAAATGTTTGGTTTTCTTGCAAACAAAAGATGTTTGGCCGTTTGGGCTACTGTAGAGAATGCTGTAGTTTTTAGGAACCATAAACGAATGGTAGCATTTCAAACCACCTATCTTTGACTCTTGCAACTTTCTTCCTCAGACATTTAGTATCAGCTTGTTTCTTGCTCGTATCAACCTATTAGTTTCCTTAAAATATTGCATTGCATTACAGGGGTAAAAGATTACAAAACGCAATACAAAGCATGCTATCAATTATTTACAAAGCGGGCCCTATCACTAATGGAAGAAGCATCATCCCTTATAGTAGGAACAAAAGTGCTGATATTCTTCATGTTTACAAATAAATGAACTATCTAAAGCAAGGCGAGCATATATGTGGGCTACTTTGCTGAACTCTCTATGTATAAATAAAAAAACTTTGCATGTGTAATTAGGTTGTGGTCAAACCTGCTCTATAGTGGGTACTTTTATTGTGCCATTAATATTAATCATTTTATGGTTCCCTTTTTATGAAATCTCCATCTTTAGAGTATTTTTGAATTATCATTTGAAGTAAATTTTACGTGTTACATAATTTTTAACATGGTTCTTTTGTTGCAGTTAATGGTGTTGGAATCATGTTTTTTTGTGTTTGTTTATGTGCATCTGAACTTTTGATCCTGAGTGATATTGTATCAGTTTTTCGTACAAGGAGAAATAAGTATAGAAATGGAAAGGATATGGTATTTATAAAGAGAAGAGAAACGTGATTGATTTATGTGAACGATAAGAATATGTGGATTTATGTTTGCATCCCCATGTAAAGAATAAATCTTGATTCCTTGATACTTTTCAGAGAATATATATTTATTCTTGAGTAAGCCATTGAGATTTGAGATAATGATTTCTAAGTTTTTATTGACTTGTGATTAATTGTATTTGCAAGACCAAATGACATTATGGGGAAACAATTGCAATTCAAACCTTTTAGTGATATATTTTCGAAGAAAAAAGTGATTGATTAAAGATAAATTTGCAATTTTAAAATAAGGAGTGGGTGTATATCCAATTTGGATATATGAGAGATCTATTTCCCGAGAATCAAGGAAACAATTCAATATTCTTTCTCGACTTTCTCCACTTTTTTAATGGTAGAGCATCTTTAAGGAGGATCTAGGAGAACTATACACCGAAAAGTAACCATTCAAATCATCACAAATTGGATGGCTTAGAATTCTATTAATCCGTAGAAGTTGTTCCAAGATGAGCCAAGTAGACACCAAGTCAAGATCGCAAACGACCAGGCATGGCTTCGAATGGCTGAGGCAAGGAGAATTGATCCGCATCTGAGCTCGAGCAACTAAGGCCGACCAAGGCCAACTGACCGAAGCCAACCAAGACTAACTGATCAAGGCTGACCGATCGAGGCTTGATGATCAAGGTCAAATGGTTGAATTCGAATGACCAAGATTGGGAAAATGAAGTCGAGCAATCAGAATCGAGCGTCTAAAGGGCTTCATATAAAGTTGAATTCTTAGAGTCTTCAGTTGAGATAAGGGTTAGGATTATAAAAATTTAGGGGATTCTTATGTCTCGTCTCAAGTAAGATGAGCCTAAATTGGTTTTTTTATGAGAATCAACCATTAAGTAGGGATTCCTTCTCTGAGATTCCGAAAAACCTAAAGATTGTCCTGATCTTACATCTCTTGGTCCACCATCATCTAGCTTTTCCTCCATACCTGCTCTTTCTTTTCCCTTTGTTCACGCTCTATTATTTGAGTGTGATTCAAGGACAAATCTAAGTTCAACATCCTAAAAAGGTTTGGTGAGTGTGGATTATTCTACAAACGAGAAGTGGAGTAGCGCAAGAAGTAAACAACCATCATGAGATCACAAACAATATGAAATGCACCAGAGATTTAGTAGCACGACAGTTCCAAGAACTCAAGGAGTAGATGATGGAAGCGATTAGGGAAACGCTTGCCCAGGAGATGACTCCACCATCCCAACCAGTAGCACATTCACGCTAGAGAAGAAAACGTAACGTCGACGCTAGAAGAACCTTCTCACCGGCTTTGAGTGCAGGAAACGACACTTACTACCTTGATAGTGTAGGATTAACACCCCTAGTTCGTGACAGGCGAGGACACACTAGCACGCCGCGACTCATTTATTCAGAGAATGCACTTTCTAGATAGATCCCCGAGGCTGAAGCACCAGAATACTTCAAAATACTTACTCTACAATCCTATCAGAGAAAATCTGACCCATTCGATCACTTCACTTCTTTCGATTCAATAGTTTTTTTATTAAGAGTAAACGACGACACACTAAAATGTCAGCTCTTATTTATGACTGAAGGAGTCCGCTCTCCCTTGATTTAATAGTCTACTGTTGGGAGTGATTATCTCCTTCATTGAGTTCAAGAGGATATTCATAACCTAATTTGCTAATGCAAAGAAACCCTCACAAGAACAACCAGGCGCTGCTACAATTTTGACAAGGACATGTAGAGTCCTAGCGCGGCTTCATAGCTAGCTTCCAAAAGATGCTGAAAGTGCGTGATCTGATGGTCTCAGTTTCCCATGCAGCTTGATTTGTATCTCTCATCCGAGATCTGTATTTATCAACTCGTTCCTAAGATGTCTTTCATCAGTTTTTTCTTTTGTAAAAATACATAAGTATAGAAAAGGAAAGGAAGTAATATTCGTTAATAGTGGAGAAATATCATCCTAAGTGGGTTGCAAATATTTAGGATTGCAAATATTTTTTGAGACCATGAAGAACCTCTGGATTTGAGTTTGCCTACGCATAAATAAATTGTACTTGATTTCATGATATTTTCATCATAATCATGTTTATTATTTTTAAGCAAACCATTAGCGATTGAGAGAAATGGTTGTTAAAAGAAAATAAAGCTAGCTAACTTGCTCTCTAAGCCCATAACGGCAGAAGACACGTTTTGTATTCCCTTCTTTTCTGTTTGCAAGCCTCAAAATTAGACGTGACATTCATTTCTATTGGTGTCTTTTTTCCCTTTAGAATTTTCATTCCCTTTTCTGGAATGGCGTTTCCCTATCTGATTTGAAGCTCTGCCAAATCAGGAAAGAGCTGCTTGAATGAAGTGCTTGTGCTTTTAGTTTTGACATCATTGTGACTGAAAAATTATCAAAAGCATCTAAATAGCGACCAACTAACCAGTTATGGCATAAATGGGGAAGACAATAAAGAACAAGAAATTTAAGAATTTATAGATGTTGACCATAATTCTATATCTAAATCACAAGTAAAATCGGCCGTGCGTAAGGCGAATGATGAACGATGAATGCAACATTTCACAAGATCGAAACTGATTTACTTCAAACATTGCTGCAGTTACCTAACTGATCCCTATTTATGGAACAAACTTTGCCATTGTTTACAAAGTATCCAACAAGTAAGACCTTTCACAATCCCAATGAGAAATACAGACCATAAACTGNCAATAGTTCGGACAGCAAGCAAGTAGCAGGAACAGCTGTGGGAGGGCTGTCCGAAGCAGCAGCAGCAAGGACATGGGCCAGAATTGCCACGGGGCTGACAGTTTCGGGTGGCGAAAGCAAGGTCGTAGGATGGCTGTTCTGGGTGGCGACATCAAGGTAACAATGAAGGGAATGTGGGANGCGAAAGCAAGGTCGTAGGATGGCTGTTCTGGGTGGCGACATCAAGGTAACAATGAAGGGAATGTGGNAAACTCCTAAGGCTAGATCTTAGGTTCTAAGAGTAGAAGACTAAGACCTCACTAAAAATGAGGTCAACAGAGTGATGCGGGAAAGGTTGGGGGAAACATATAGTAAGGATAAACACTGCTTGAAGACTAAGATACAGTCGCCTGTAGAGGAAAAATAAGATGTCGATGGTTGTCCCAAAGCAAATCAATGAAAATTTAAACCCTAAACACCAACAAAAATAAATATATATTCTTAGATAACTAGGAGTAGACCCTTTTTAAGAAAATGTGGCATTCCCAATACTAGAGGGTCGGTCGGCTTAACTCTAAGTAACCCTGGACNAACCACCCAAAAGATAAAGCTTAGGCTTTCATCGCTTTGTTTTTGGAAGCGCTCGTGATTCCCATTGTTTTCATGTAGAGCAATCCACAGAGACACTACTTTGGTCGCTTTGTTTCCCACAAGCGGTGACTCCTGCTATTTTCACTTGAGCAGTCTGCAGAGATAGGGAATCCCGTGATTTTTCTCTCCTCACATATTCTTGTTTTTCTTGGTTATGTCGTCGAGACTTTATCTTTTTAGCGGAAATTAATTCCACCCGGTTAGGTCTGAACTCTCTTTCTCCCCAACAGAAATCTTGGGCTGACAATAGAAAATCTTCAGTGGAAATTTTGTGCCGGCGACAANTTACTTAAAAGGATTTGTTTTTAAAATTAAGTTTCAACAAATATTTGAATAAATTTAATTAATATAATTTTTTAACTCAATTATTTGTAAGCAAGAAAAAGTTGGCAAGGTTCAAAAATATCAATTCACTAATGCTGGGCATATTCACCAAACATTTTAACTGGAGTGATTTCATTTATGAAATCAAAATTTCAAATTATAAACTATAAAAAATATTTTGATAAAATAATGTTACTAAAACGTTAAAAGCAAATCTTATCCACCCTCCTCAATCATTTGTCAAGCTTCATAAATCTAATGTTAATCTAAGCTCACATAGTGCCAATGTCATGTTAAAGTATATTTCTGAATTTAGACTCAAAATAATTCATGTTAGTAGGAATGTAGTCCTAGTCCTCTGTCCATGTGGTTTGACTAGTAGGCTCTACTATAGAAAGATCACGACTATAGCCTATATGTTCCTCAATGGTATTCTGTTCTTTTGAGTCATGAATCATAGGGTTTACATGATAGGCACTTAGCCCTCTTTAAGCTAATATCGATATAAATTAAACTTCTAAGACAGACATTCACTCTTGGGTTAGGTTAGCTGTCTCATCTGAGTGAGTAAACTAGGGATCTTGATAGCCCAGGATGACGAAACCATGAGATCTTGGTCGGGTTCGTCATTATTCTCCCCATCATTCACTCATTTCACAACTTAAGTTTGTTGCTATTATATTCTAAATTTGAATGTTTATCGCCTAAATGACTAGCCTTAATCAAAAGTGTTCTTTCATTACCAGAATAGGTAATTAACCATAGGGGCTTGCGTCTATGGAAACCTTAAATCCCAGATCTTAAAGTCCTCACAAATTGAGAGTGGAATTTATGGGTAGTGTCTTATCTCATATGCCTTCTAAAAATTTGACTCATAACTCAAGTAAACCCTCTCATTCATTTTGAGGGAGGACGGGGCATCAAATTTTCAGTGCTCACAATAGACCATTCCAAATCAAATTAAGATGTGTATCATTTTGTCCTCTTTTAGACGTGTCTATAAGCAAGAAACTGTGCTCAATATGCTCATGTTGCATCAAGGGGATGCGCCAATGGAGCATGCAGGGAAGCTGCATTGGAGCTTTGGGACCTAACATATTTCTTATTCTCTATTCACACACTCACATGCATGTACATTGAGGAAGTGTTTTCTAACCGTGGATTTTATAGTTTGCACTGTAGCAAGAATTTTAGATTTGTTCAAATTGAGATTTTGGGAAATCTATGTTAATTTTGGATTTTTGCAAGTCTGCTGAATTAAGCCTTTTTTTTTTCTTTTTTTTTTCTACGAGGATTGTTGTCCATTAATGAAATCAATCAATGCCAGTAAAAACATTGCGTTTTTTGCTTGTTAAATGCATAGTCTTTGAGTGCGGTGAAACATTGAGTACCAAAATTTGAGAGTAGACTTCTTGTACCGGCTATTAACTGCTTGAAACTAGCTTGCTTGCCCTTTGTATGTCTTACTGTTGTCCACAATACTTTATCAATTGATATATTCTTAGTTTGCTTAAATACTTTCATTCTCTCTAATTATTTGCATTAACAACTAAATTCTCCAAATTAGTTTGTCTAAAATATATGATTTTCTGCTGCAGGGTCTGGCATTGGCCATGCACAAGAACAAAGAAGGCCCAGCTGCTTTTGTCATGTTGGATAAGGCTCTAGATATTGCACATCGTGAGAGGAGACTAAGCGAAGAAAGGAGTATTAGAATAATAATTGCCCAGATGCATGTGTTGAAGGTACATGAAATTCTTATAAACAATGCTTGTATGATATGTTGTGTTGCAAATAATTGTTAACCTTCTAAACCTTGATTTGATGGAGTTTGTCTCCTTTTCTATCAATTTAATGAATGCAGGGTGATTTAGATGTGGCTGTAAAGCAATTTGAAGATCTTATCAAAGAAGAACCTCGAGATTTTCGGCCTCATCTATGTCAGGTACACTCTAGATGGTAATTGATTTCTGCCTAGACTGACCATCTGGTGGCGGTGTTTGGCTGCAACTTAGATTTATGTTAAATAGGAGTTATCAAATCCGATAAATCCGGATCTATCAGATTGACGAACCGGCAGAAAAACTCCCGAACGATGACAGAATAAATCTGGCTCACAATCGGATTTACTAAATCCAGATTTACATCGTAAAAATGACAGAAGAACACGGGAAGAGAAATATGAAACGTGAGAAAATTGGATTTAACAGAACTTTGGATTTAGTTTTTATATTTTTAGTGTTTGTCTCACCTTAAAATTGCAGTTAAAATAGGCGTTAGACCCTTAAAACACAACAAATAAGAAAAAATTGAGTCATTTGAACTCTGGAGATGAATCTTTTGTTGAACAAAGCTTAATTCTACTGATTAGTTATCTTTTACATGTTTTTTTAACCTTCTATGGTAATTGCTTGGCCTCATTTAGCCATGAATATTAACAACTGTTTCTAATTGTCAGGGGATTACTTATAGCTTGCTAGGTAAGAGGAAGGAAGCGAATGAAGAATTTGACATCTATCAGAGCCTTGTTCCTGATGAATTCCCACAGAGAGACTTTTTTGGTGATGTAATTCTAGCTGCAAAAACAGAATTACAGGAACAACCCTAGAAATAAGTTCAATCAGAGGACAATCATTCAGAAAATTAGCCAGAAGGTAATCGAACCATAGAAGGGTTTTTTGGCTTGTAGGTTTATGGTTCTTTGAAAGCTTAATCATGTGGTTGATTTGTATGATTAGTTGTTCAGTGATGGCCTCATCTTAATTATATTTTGGTTCAATTTTTTATTTTTATTTTTATTTTTTGTTTTGATTTGAAATTAATTGTTATGATGAATATAATTAATTTTAAAAAATCAATCATTATTATTTAGATGTTTTTTGTGTTTTTTTAAAGAGATTGATTTATTTTTAAGAATATTAAAATAAAACATATAATAAAATATGTTAAATAATTATATATTTAAAATAAATAATAATAATAATAATAATAAAACAAAATTAAACTTATTTCAAGCTAGTATTTAGAAAAAAAGTTTGGTGTGGTAAGTGGAAACCAAAAGCGAGTTGCCTTGTTAGTTGGTAGTGATAGGGTTGTAAACGTTCCGAGGCTCAAAGTCAAAATCGGCTCGAATGGATATATTGTGGCTCGAAATTGACTTGTTACTCATAGTTGATTTCGAAACGAGCTTGTTTGAAATTGAATCAAGCTTGATCCGACTTGAGATCTAAATAAGTTGACTCAAATTGAGTTATTTGGATTTGTTTCAAGCTGGAAGCAGCTTGATCTGGTTCAAATTTGAAACTAATTAGCTTAAGTTCACTTATATCGATTTGTTCAAGCTCAAAATTAGACTGAGACTCTTATATTCAAGTTCACTTAGCATTACAAATATAATTTTTATAAGTATATGTGTTGATCTTAAGTCAGTTTGAGCTGATCAATGCATAGCTCAAAAAATTTCGATCCAAAATTTTTACTTATTATTCGGTTCGTTTATTTCAATTTGATCTCGGTTTGAAACAAAATTTAAATCCATTTTCGAGTGATAAATGATCTTGGAGTAAAATCACAGCTCTAGATATTGAAAAAATATTACCTCAGGAGTACTGATGCATTAGTACTCCAATGGGGAGGTGTCACGTTTTTTCCCAGATATTGGGTTAGAAAAAAACAGTCAAAGTCACTGATATATGTCAAATCAAACTAATTAGAATTAGCCTGAAGCATTCTCATTATTATGTGCTGCTTACAACTTAAAATTCTCATGTTTCTGTCAATTTTATATTATTAAATGTATTCTTTAATCTTATAATTTAAGTGTAAACTTTGGCAATGAGTGTTGAATTCATATTTGTTCGTGAATCACATCAAAAAAAAATTGGAGAGTAGGAAGAAGATATTTCGGAATACAAACTAATTTTTTGTATACAGGTTTCTTTTTATATTTATTGTTATTGTACTTATAAAAAAATATAATCATATGTAAAAATTTGGTTATGCCCTTGATATTTTTATTGTCGGCTGGTCTTTGCAGGCCGGTTTCGAATAACTCGCCTTTTAGTGAGTTCTCGACAAATCACCGCATTTTTGTCATCTAAGTTGTCGTTACTTGGGTCGGATGCTCCCTTGGTCGCTTGGTCGTCGCACGGGTTAGCCCCTAATTGGTCGGTCGGCTGTCTCCTGTACTAATCTCATAGCCCGTTCCTTCTTGCCACAGGCATTTGTTTTGCTTAAGCAGGATTGATCTGCTTGCACGTGCCCAACTTAGGAATATTCGATCTGGCCAAATGTCTTTTTGTTATGTGTATTTAGTTTCCCAATTCTCTCGTATTTTAGTACACTATGTGCTGCAAAAATAATGAGAGAATTAGATGCGAGAATTAGAATGCAATAAATGAAGTACAATAGAAGGTTGGTTCTTATTAAATGAATTATATGATTGATACTCCCTTGATTTTGTTGGTTTAAGACGTCTTTCCAAATTTACTTGCTACTTTCCTAATATAGGTTACCTCTGTGGCATAAGCTGGTATACCCTTCTTTTTCAGTCGCATTACATGAAGGTTAGCAATGGAAAAATTACCTAGATCCCAAAGCATCGTTTTGAACATGATTTTTCCTCGGAGGCTGTTTAATAACAAGAAGAGGAAAACATTCCATGAGGGCGAGCGGAGGAAGTAGTTGTGGTGAATAAGATTAGGCTCTCACACTCAGACCAAGTAAATTTGTTTGAGATGACCCAAAAGAGTGCTTAGCTAGTCTCGACTAGCACTCAGCCAATCACCGTGAGCACTCGGCAAGTTACTACTGTTATACGACTGATTAATGTGGCCCAAGTCCTAATGTCCCAACCCGTTGTTGCATCCCAAGCTTGGTCAAAGGCTGAATCACCTAGCACCCATGAACGCTCCGTCGTTGTTGCGATTTCATCTGAATGAGTCAACAATGTCTGATTTTCTAAAGAACATGAGTTCATATGTTTTTCTTTTCTTTTTGTGACGAATCTTTTCATGCTTATGACAATATCGCTTTAAGTGTGGCGGTCAATAGGTTCAATAGAGTTTAGGTGAGACTCCTATGACGTTAACATGGATCAAAAGGGAAATGATGGAGGGGGAAGGTTAGCTCGTTAAGGGCAGTGCGGTAGACCATCCTAAAAATCCCATGCTCATTTTGAGTTGCAGGAAGGAAATACTTGAGCGATTCAAGTGGATCGATAGGAGTTGGCTTGCCATTTGGGTGAGATTGAGAGTTCCTTCCCTCGCAAAGCCATTCTTCAGCAAGTTTCGAAGGTACATGCCATATTGATTTGCATGATGTAGGTGGAAGAGGAGACATGGCATTGAAGCAGATGACATCATGCTTTAACAGAAACTGGCGAATTCACAAGAGCAACTTCAGATAGGTTAGGCTAGTTTGGGTTGGGGGGTGAATTCTTATTTAGGGTGTTGACTGGGGCAAGTCTCAGTAGAGGTAGCTTCATATCCTCGTGTTGGTTACTTTGTTATCCAACATAGAGTTAGGGTCTGAATCGTTGTAATAATAATTTTTAACAAATTACATTTCTTACTCATATTTTCAATTTTCACACAATTATTTTCCATTACTATCTTTTTAATTTCACGATCTAACCCTCCTTATTATAGTTGGGATTTTCACCGACCCTATAAAGAAGAATGTAATGTCTACATACGTACTTTTTTGGTGTCTTTAATTATAGATCGTGCGTCTTTCGATTGACTCATGGCTCCTCCTGTCCCCACCACTATTCTCTACTAGATTTTCTAACTTTTGGGATCTCTGACTAGTCAAAGATGTCTCCTGAGGAGGTTTCAGAGTATTAAGAGAGTCATATCTTTCTTCCATTTATCTTCGAGCTGCTAGCCAAGATGAGGGGAAAATATGTTGAACAAAGATGAGTTAAAAATTTACTGGGATCCATTTCAATTATGCCTCTGACGTTCATTGTGTGATGAATTGTGCAATATCTTTAATTTTTCGGGGGTCATTCCTGCATAAGTGATGTCGAATTTGATTGCTGCAATAATGACATTCGTGATTTTTGTCTTTCATTATTTTGGCTAGTTTACTTTTTTTTGCATGTTTGCACGCTTGAATTGTTTTCTCTTGTTTATTTCTAGTTGATATAGGATGCTATGAATAGTTTAACCTAGGCTCATTAAGGACTTTAAAATTATAAAATTTCAACTCAAAATCCTAAAAAATAAAATATTGAGATAATCAAAATTTTAGGATTAAAATTGTCTGGAATTTGAAAAACCTACTTTTATTTTTCTATATGACATTCGAGCCGGATTTTAAACAAGTTATATAGTATGACTCTCACCCAAGTTATAATTAATAGACCCTCCACAATATCTAATGACTACTCTAGATAGCTGCATCATTTTGCATGTCCCGAGGAGAAGTCTCCATAATTCTCCAACCAAGCATAGATTTCTGCTTTGGAGGTTGTCTAGTATGCTTAGGGTATTAGTGATATTCTCGACCCAGATGAGGTGTAAGTCCTTTTTTTGGGGCATATCCAGCTTTGTAGTCGAACCTCCCATTCTCTTTTTGAGTCACGGTGAGCCGCGTACGACCCCTAATATGGTTTCGTGTCACTCATTGAGGGTGCCCCACATTCATTGCATAAAAAATGGATGTGAGCATTGGAATTAACCTCATATCAAATTTTGTAATTATTTTAAAGGTTTTTTTTATGTCTTTTATGTATTTTTTGGCTATTATTTTTAACTAGCACATCATCCACATACACTTAAATATTTTTTTTTTTCATTTTGTTTTAAAAAGATTATATTCATCAACATCTGAGAAATAACCCGAACATTTTTAAACTCAAAGGGCATTGCATTATAACATAATACACGTTCATTTATTATGAAAGTTTTCTCTCCATGTTGGTTATGTGCATCTTTATCTGGTGTTATCTAGAGAAGGCGTCCATGAAGCTCATCACAGAATGGTCGATCGCTAAGTCCACCGATGCATCAATCCTTAGTAATGAGTGGCTATAATTTGGACAAGCAAAGTTTAGGTTTGTGAAGTTGTCGCACATTCTCCACTTGTTTGCTTTCTGCACCATCACCATGTTAGACACCCAAGTCATATATTGCACTTCTCAGATATATTTAGCCTCCAACAGCTTATGTACCTCTCTCATATCAGTTAGACTAAGATAACAATTGAAGATCTCATATTTTTTTTTTCATCGGTCAGACGATAAGATTGACTTTCAGTCATCCTTGACTTTCAGTGACTAGCTAAGCTAAAACATCATGTTGCTCTTCGAGGGTCTGAATTAGTATATATTTCGACCCTGCATAGAATTTTTACTTATTAAAAAAAATTCCCCACTTCACCTTCGACCACCAAAAATTTAAGAGTTGTCTCGCTGGTCTCAAGATTTCTTTTGTGCATGTTTTAAAGATCAAGTGACTCCTGCTCCATGCTTCTGACTGCCTGAAGGCATTAGGTTCGAGACTGCTTCAAGTTGCTTCAAATGATTAAGACCTCCCAGTAGTTTAGAAACTTCATTGCTACATGGTACGTTGAAGTGACAGATTTGAAGTTAATGAGCAGTGGCTAACGAAGATGGCATTGTAAATTACTGGTGAGTCAACCACCAAGAAGTCCTCCATATTGGTGTACTGCTTGTCATTACCCCTTTGATGACTGATAGAGTTATTATTCCCAGGCTTCTTTTCTCTTGTCAGAGAAGCCATAAAGTGATCCAGCAGCTGCTTTCATTTGATTGTTCTATAGGCCCATCCCATCAAACTCTGACTTGAACAGAATGTTCATAGAACTGTCAGTCCTGACTAAGATATTGTCGATATGGTATTTGTCTATCAAGGCGGCAATGACTATGAAATATTTTTAAGGATTTCTCTTGGGGGGGAACATTCACTTCAACAAGGTGATAAGGGTATGTGAGATTCATTTGGGGCAAAGGCAGTTGCACACATCACTCTTGACCGAAGTATCTTGAGACTAGCTTGATGGAAAGATTCTCCACCTCCTAGAAAGAGTACACTAGCAATTTGAATGACATGCGCTCTGACTGACTCGTCGGATCTCATATACTAGAGCTTTCCTCTGCCAATGGGTCGTTGCTCTCGAGGTTACAAGCTTCTTTAACTTACCAAACTTGATCATATCCTTGAATAGGCTCTTGAGGTGTTGACAAATTTATATGTGGTGCCCATAGTCTCTGGCGCCCTTCATTTTAGGAGTATGTTTGTTATGATTTTCTTCTCTGTGTGGTACTTCTCTTATTGTCTGTAGCATAATCTACTCTTACCACACCTTTTAAGATGTTGAATCCCGATCTGTACTTGAATCACGTCAAATGAATAAAGTATAAGATAGGAGAGAGCGACAGAGAAAGAGAGAAAAAAGATAGGGAACTGCACAGTAATGAACAATAATTTGAATTACTGATTAGTCTTTTCGCAGGAAATGATTTCTTTATTTATAGAGGAGAGAGTATAATATATGAATTTGTATGTTTGCATTTTCTTTAATAAAATGTTAAATGATATTTTGGGTGTATAAATGTACGAGCCTTTGACTCGGCCACCCTATGACTCAGTCGGCTAGAATCGGTTGGTCCTGGTTCGACAAGACCTATTCTTTTGACTATGTTGAGTTGGGGTTGCCGATCAACCTTTGATGGTCATCGGGTGGGCAAGACTTGACTCGATTGACTTGGCTTTGTTAGTTGTCTATTCTTGTCTAGTTGTCGACTTTTGATACCCAGACAAGAGACTCCTGTAGGCAGAGCATGACCATGCTATCGAGTAAAGAGTGAATCACACTAATCTGATATGTAGCTCTCTCTTTGATGAGGAGATCCTTCTGGATGCTCTGAGTAATTATGTTATAGCCAGTTCTTAGCCTTGGATGCGAAATTTCAAAGGTACCAGGATGACTGGCAATGCTAAGTTCTTTCATTGGGTCGGTTTGTGGCGACAGACAAATCGAAGCCTCTAATCCACTCAATTAGCCTTGGTCTTTGGTTGGGATGGCCTGCTTTCAGTCAACCTCCATCCTCAATTCAAGGGGGTTGAATCTAGTGAGATAGGTTCTTTGGTATTCCACTAGTGAACCCTTAATCTTCCGCTAGTTAACCCTTAGTTTTTCACTAGCGAACCCGTGGTCTTCCTCCTGCGACCATTGATCTTCCTCGTGGGGGCCCTTAGTCTTCCACCAGTGAGCCCTTCTTAGCCCCACTCCTTTGTCCTTTTGTCCATTAAATTTTCTTGAGATTAGTGCATGCTTTTCTAATGTATAATTTTAAATCATCTCAAAGGACTAAATCAATCAAAATAACTATTTAGGCACCTTAGGCTATTATCATAATTTCAGAAGATACTTGATTCTCTATAAGAAATAATTATTAAAAAATTGATGCCAGAGATGTTTTTTTATACTGAAATTTCAAATAATTGTTTCTGAAACTTGGAAAAAAACAAATGAATCCAAATACAGAGAATTTTTCGTGAAGTTTTGCAAATCTCAGCAAGAACATTGATGTAGAGACAATGATTAAGCACAGAATGACAAAGAAATGATAGATGTTGTGTAGGTCCTCTGAATTGCATGTTAAATCATTTACTGTTAAGAGATTCCCTAATGAATGCCTCTTCTGCTATGTCTCTTTTATTTTTTCAGCTAAAAGTAGAGTAGGGAGTTGGATGGCTCTTGTGCTTCATATCGACTTTTAAAATACTTATCAGTTAAGAGGTGGCTTAAATTATATTTTGTCATTTTACATTTTATTTAAATTTTAAAAAATCATAATTTCTAAGGAAGGATTCACCATCCACAACAACAAGAAGTCTTTATTCCAACATGTGAGGTCGACTGCATGAATCCGTTTTCTCCATTGCATATTGTTATTGGGTGTCATATTTCATTCAATTCTGATAAATTATGATCATTTTCTTATACAATATGTCCAAATCTTTTTAAGGCTACTCCTGTCTTTCTTAACCTAGTTAAATATGAAACAACCACTCTCACATATATATATATATATATATATATATATATGATGAACTTTATTTACAGA
>JXCR01135738.1:0-23753 GCA_002079205.1 Phalaenopsis hybrid cultivar | reverse complement strand
TTTAAATTGTTTTTAAACTAATTATAAATAGCCTAAAAAATCAATTAATTAATAAAAACACTATACAAAGAATTAATCCCTTACACAATCAACAAAACTGACTTTGTACACTTTTTAGATTCCATCTTTCTATAGGGTCACAATCATATATGACCTAGTAGTCCATATGACATAACTTCATTAGTACATGATAAAACTTGTTGTTCTTCTTATAAGGAGTAAAAATTCCTCTATGACCAAATATTGATCAATACTCATCTTATTTCAATAACATGAACTATTAAAATTCCATCTTCTACCTCTCACTTGCAATTAGAATCATTTGTATCAAACATTTCAATTTGATCGATCAATACATGATCTCACAATTGGGAGATAATTGAAGTGTTATCTTATTTTGTTAGCTCGTGTGATTATGTTTTAATATATGTGTGTGTGACGTGAGGTCTTAAGGATTTTCATGATAACCTTTATAAGTTACCCCTACAACATCACTTACACTTATAGCACCATAGCATATTTTTGTGTGATGAGGTGCCGCACCGCAATTTTTTCAGGCTGGTAAAATGGTTTTTAGTCTGCGTTCTCAAAAAACTGCAGCTAAAAGTTATATTTTTCCACCATATCTAAATAGTTGTGGTGTAACTTTGTTTTCTTAAAAAAATATATAATAGTCCCCGTAAATTTTTGAACAACACTTTTTTTAACAGCTTCACAACAACCTTTTCAAACAGCAGCAGTTTACAACATAACATATTAGTTAAAAAAATGAGATTTTTGCCTGCCAAAAGATTGAAATTATTGCAAAATATCATTCACTAAGAAAACGATCTTAACCAAATGACCAAACTATTAATAATAATAATAATAATAATAATNTTTTTGCTCTTTTTTTTTTTTTTTGCTTGACTTTGAAATAATTGACGTCATATTGTTTAATAACTTGTTGCAAGGAGTAATTAACTCTTATGCAAACTTAAAACATCTGTTCATAACATATTTCACCAAATCACAAAGGTCATGAAAGAGTTTGCAAGCTCAATTGCAAATTTGCCAAGATCTAGGAGAAACTTTGAGAGATCTTTTCTCTCGCTTTCACTATCAATTGCCCACATTGCACTCACTCAGGGCAAGAGAGAAAGAACCTTGCATTACGCACCAATCATACATCAACTCTGAGTTAAGAAATAGACTACACAAATTTCAAAGATTTTTTTATAGATGATCAAATATTACATTAAAAATGATATGTTATCTCGAAAGATAGAAATATTATTATATAACAAATTAAATCACTATATAAAAGTTTTAAAATTTATTGGTTAATTTGATCCTAATTTTTTTGCATAATTTAGGTAAGACAGAGTTTATGTATTATTAGTTTAGGTTCTTTACATGGACAAGACTTGCATTTAAAAAATTAATCTACTAATACTATTCTTAATTAAAGTAGTGCCTCATGTATCTATGAATCCCAAGTTTAATTTCAATATTTTCATTTTAAAATTTTTATTGGGAGTATTAAATTAGAACTGATCTTTTCTGATGTTAAAGGGTGAGTGGAAAGAATTGCTCTACTACTGAGAAACACAATAATATTCTAATTATCCTATTTTAGACTTTATATTTTAAGATTGTGATTTATTTTGATTTGAATGGCTCATTTTATTAGAATATTTAGACCTTATATTCAAACAACACGAAATTATGAAAAGGCTAATAAGATGGGGACTTATGATGTGGAAAAATAATATGCCTTGGAAAATAAAAATAAGGTTATAAATTCTAACTTAATAGATTCTAAAGCTGAATTTGACAGTCTGTAATATACTTATGATGTTCGATCTCATATAAGTCTGAAACAAGTCCAACTTTATTTGATTTTCAATAGGGTCTAGAAAAATTTACCAACTAAATCTACCTAATCATTTGAAAATCATAAAATTTAGTCAAATGAAATGCAAGATGGATAATAAGACTTATAACTGAATTATTAGAAAAAAAAAGCTTAATGATGTGTAATATTTTTAACTAATGTAAAGCTTTATAATTTATGAAATTTTTTGTGTCCAAATCATTTTGATGAGCACGAGTGTGCAACTATGGCATGTATGCATGCGCTAATTTTAGACTTTGAAAATTAAATACAATTTTAGGTAGACTTCTCTACAATAGGAGACTAATCTCACTAGCTAGATGCCCTAGCTATTATATGCAATGAGTGATGTTCCTAAAATAAAGAAATAATCAACATGCAAGTGCATATGATTTAGTTATTTCTAGGTGCTCTAATAAATTCATTAATTATTTTTAATTGATTTAGAAATCATATTAATCCAAACAATCATAACAAACCTACATTACCTAGAATTTTAGGTTGATCCTCCAACAAGTAAGTCCATTTTGTGTGTGAGGTTATGTAGTGAATTTGAATTAGATTTTAGGGCTAGAGTTTTAGTTTGATTTATGGTTTAATAGTATCATTGGGTTATTTGATTTCAAATGAATAACATTTTAAAGAATTTTATTTGGGAAATTTTGTTAATTCATGGACGAATATAGATATTTAAAGAATACTTATGAACTTACGAGTTAAAGCCAAGAGCAAAATTTGTCATTTTGAACACTCTAGATATTAGAAAAAACTTAAAACAATCAAAAGAAATAAATTTATATATCATAATATATATGAGCATAAAAAAAGTGAGTTTTTTAGATTTTACATTTGTTTAAGTTTTATTTAAATTTAATTCATCACGTGTTTTTATTTATGTATTTATTTTTATTTTGGTGTACTGAAAAATTTATGAAACTAATTTATAAGGTAAAAAAAAAATCTAGGAAATGGTTTCATAAAATTTTGAGAATTTGTAGAATTAATTTAAATTATTTATTATTTAGTAGCCATTTTTCATTAAAAAATTTATTAAAAAATCAAAAGGCCTACAAATTTAATTAAAGTTTGAAGGAGGCTTAGGATTTTGNTATAATATGCAGTTATCATTATAAATCGAGATGATTTAAATCGTGCCAGTGTGCTAGCTAAGGTGTGTTCTTCAGAGCAATATAACACATGTTATTAAGTAGTCAGATGGAGACTTCTAGTTCAGAATTTCAGAAGATGTGACAAATGGAAAAAATAGGATATCTTATTCAAGACCAACAATAAGAGAACCCCTCATTCTAACAACATTTTCGTGTTTTTAATGGACAAATGTAGCTTTTCAAATGAAAGAATGAAAAACTCTCTCGCGAGGACCTAAGAGAATTATAGGTGTTGATTAACTTTGTATAGTCGAATGTCACCTTATCAAACTTAGGCTCAAAAGTTGGATAGTGTGCTAAGGTAGATTGATAAATTACATTGCGCAGCTATCATGTCAAGTTGGTGGACAGATAGATGAGTACTAGTCACTAAGTACTAGACAAGTGCTAGCAGTCGAGTGTGAGTTAATAGTTCATCTATCGCGATTAGGTCACCACTTTGATTAAGGGATCAGATCTATCTCATTGTCTAAGAGTTCAACTCAATAGAATATGACAACTCAACTTGATGTCAAATTGCTCAGAGCCAGTTTATCACAAAAGTAGAATAAGTTGATAAAGATGTGACCATACGAGTGTATGTGAAACAGATATTACGATACAACACTCTCAGAGATAGTATTAACAATTATATCAAAGTTAGAAGAGAGTAAAACTAAGTGGTTAAATTGGAGATCATTAAGGACCTTGTTTCGATAAGTGTTTATTTTGCATTATATGAGAAAATTTTGATAAATAAAGATATATCTATATAAAAAGAGATGGATCTCTGGAGACTACATCCTAAATAAATTTTCTCCTATAAAAAAAATTGTGTTTTCCCTCTCATCTAGCTCACTCTCTTTTCTTCCAAGTTTTTTTTTCTTAAAGTGTGAGTTTACGGATAAATATGGATCGAACATTATGAAAGTCCAATGATCTTAAATTATGTCACAAACANCCACACACACACACACACACACAATTCTTACTTTTACTACAATCAAGTAAAAATAAAATTAATGAATGAAAATATTTCTTCAATGCAATTGGAAAAAGCTTATATAGTTATATATTGATGACTTTCAGGTTTATCCCAATACTGCCTATAGAACAAAATTTTCATTAATTTTATCGGGTGCACTGAAGAAATATATGCAAATCATAGAGAAGTCATCAATCAAAACCTCTATACCTTGCCCAATTAAATATATAAATATTAACATAATACATCTCTAAAATATTACAGGAGCATTAAATAGACTGAAAAACATCCTTCTAAAAGTAACACTATCATAAGGACAAGTGAATATAGACTTCTCTTAATCTTCAAGTGCTATAAGAATCTGATGGTAACTATATATGCATGTAGGAAGCAATAAACAAAGTGCCCTAATAGCTTATCTAACATTTGATCAATGAAGATGAAAAAAAAATTCCATCCTAGCGATTTTATTTATTTTTCTATAATTGATGCAAATCCTTAATCAAGTCATTATTCTAGTGAGAAACAACTCCCAATTTTTCTTTTAAATCTCTATAAACCCACCTTTCTGAGCACAAAATTGATAAAATTTACCCACACCCTATCAGAAATATGACGTATCCCACCCATATCCAACCATCTCAATATCTTCTTTTTTAATCACTTTTTTCATGTTAGGACATAACCTTCTTTGTGAGTCTATCTTTCACTGACGATTACCCTCCATTAAAATTTTGTGCATATATAGAAAGGGCTAATTCCTTTAATATGTGTAATTGTTCAATTAAAGGTGTTTTTATATGCCCTTAGCACTCTTATAAGTTTCTTTTTCTTAAGATCATCCAATTTTGTAAAGATTATAATATAAAGAGTTGATGCTCCTCATGCGAAGGCATATTTTAAATATTTAGGCTAAGTCTTCAATTCTAATTTAGGTGCATCCACAACATATGTTTCCAACTGCTCTTGTAAAGATATAATATCCAAATTCTCAAACATCTCTTTATAAAGACTAGGTGCAACTTCTAAATATGGAGAAAGCTCTTTTCTATCTTTGTCTGTCTAATCAACAGTTACCAAGTGCTCTAATGGATCAACCTCAAAACTCTTATAAAGTTCGCATCTCACTAACTTATCCACCAAATTTATCTTATATCATTAACCACTAGAATCAATAGAGAATTGCATTAATTTCAACACATTAACAATTAGTTCTTGACTATCTTGCACTCTTATAGTCGGTTTCTCTTTCGAAACATCAATTATGGCCCCTTTTCAAGCTAAAATTAGTCTTCTTATGATGATGGGCACCTTTTTGTCCCCTTTTAAAACTAATACATAAAATTTAAGTGGGAAGAGAAACTTATCTAACTTAACTAACATGTTATTTATGACCTATCTAGGTAAGTTAGAGATTGATCGGCTAATTGAAGGGCTATATTGATTGGCTAGATCTCTAATAGACCAAATTTCCTAAAGATAGATAAGGATATAAGGTTAATACAAGCTCTAGGTCATAAAAAGCTTTTCTAAAAAAATTATCCCCATTGGTATAAGGAATGGTAAAATAATTTTGATATTTTAGTTTCTAATTTTTTTTTTAATTTGAATTACTGCACTACATACTTCAGTTATAACATCTATTTCAAATTTTCTAGTTTGTGTTTTTTTTTTTATTTAATCCCACCACCTTATCACATTACCATGATCTCCTCATTAGGGTTGCTTCCCACCCTCGGCACACCACTCATTGAAGCTTCAAATTGTTGGCATACCACTCCTAAAATAATGTTGACGGTTGATGCCTCTTGTCTCACCTTGCAGACATTATCCCCATTATCAATGTCATCTATGAGACCTGTTGTGTTGGCACTGAGCTCCACCACTATAGTCAAGCCAGGGATAATTTCCTGATAAAGATATGTGCATGTTATTCCAATGTGGTGGGGAAACCTTATTTAAACCCATGCGGGTTGTTCCGTCTTGGTAGAAAAAAATTACTTTAAGTTTCTATTTTGACTATTCCAATATGACAGGAAAATACTATTATGTTTCTACACATGTACTGACGACCTATGCATGCTTTTTAAAATTTTGTAGGTGCAAATACCCCTAGTCGTAATACCATAAGTCATCGGCTATCCATGCTTTTTTTAAGCACATGGAAAGTTTTAGCACCCCCAATATAGCCTTCTAACTAAACAAAGATGATGTTGGGAAGCTGCCACATTTTTTATGAACAGGAGAACTAAATTGAGCATAAATTGGACTTAAACTAACCCGAAATTGAACATAAAAAATAATTTGTAGGAATTTGAGCAAATAAATAACTAAATAAATTGAATTTAAAGGTTCAAGAAAATGATGAAAGTTAAAGTGGATAAAGAATCAAACTTACAAAAAAATTTTGGGGATTGAAAGTTGGCCTTGAACACAAGAGAAGAACTCTTCCATTTCAACCTAAACACTCAACACAACTTAACCCCCCTTAGTGACTTAGGTGTAATTTGAAATGAACAAATGCTTCCCTCCAAATTATAGGGTGATTTCAATCTTATGAAATCCAATTTAAAAGATAAAAAATTATTATTGTATAAAGCACCATAGCTTTTTGTCATGAAAAAAAAAAACTATGTTGTTAGTGTTTAGAAAGTTTCTATGGCAGGATATCTAAGACAAAATAGCTAAGATAAAGTGCATACATGCAACACATATTAAATTGTTATATTATAATTACTTTGCCAACTATTTTGCAATCTCTTATTTTTATGTGATCTTTGGCTTTTTTGAAATAATATACGGTGAATTATAAAATGTATGACTTGAATCAGTAATTTTGAGAAAAAAATGTCATCTTTAAATCATTAGCAATCATTGGGCAAGCAATCTTCATATACATATATATATTGAAAAGAAATGGCAAGAGACTATTATACTAGCCTTCAATCACTCCTAATGTGCTTAACTATTCGAGTACCACTTCCTTAAGGCTCACGTCATCAGACAGAATTCAAATCCCCGATCCGGGGGGCCTTATACCGAGGATGCCAATTGATTCTCAATGGCAGCCTTTTTAATGTTCACCTAGGAAAATATTGATATCATTCAGTGGCACTTATTTCTAGGACTGATGGTTTCTGCTACAGTGCGGCAATATCAAGGAAAGGGGGCTTTATATCTAGTGAAATAAGAACATGAAGAATAAATAGCTTGCTTCTTTCTCAATTTAGAAAAACTATTAACATGTACAAAACTATTTATACTTTACAAACTGCGTGTTCCGAGTTGATATTTAGCTCCATATGTAAATAGAATTCGAAACAACTGAAAATATAACTAATTAATAGTTTGCCAAGCTATAGTTCTTAGAGCTTTGAATGCAGGTGGATGCACTAATGCAGTTTTCGTACACTGTTTATACTTTGTAGATCCGTTTATTCAAGTTTAGCTTTTCATAATGAGAGATAGTAAGAAGACAGCTTGACATTCTATTGACTGCATTTGAATGTGGATGGAAGATGTAAATGCTTTCTCGAAGACTCTTTTCCTCTTTTTTTCCATCAGCTATGTTTTTGTTACATTGAATGTTAAGGCCAGTTTGGGGCAGCTGCAGCTGTTCGAAGAAGCAGTCGTGAAGCTGCTGCAGAATAAACTGTTGTTCAAAAAGTTATGATGGTTATTATTTTTTTTTTTTTTCAAAAGCAGTCACCGCATTTAGCTAGGTTAAGTTACAAAACACAATTTTTCATATTAGTTTTTTGAAAAAACAGGCAAAATACAGTTTTTTCAAACACAAAAAAAATACAATGCAGCACCGCACGACTACCACACTGCTGTCTGAAACACACTGTTAGACACTGAGGGTCTGTTTGGGGCAGCTGTAGCTGTTGGAGAAGCAGCTGTAAAGCTATTGCTCAAAAAATTACGGTGATTTTAAATAAATAAATAAATAACTATATATATATATATATATATATTAAAGTGAGACCGCAACTTTCTAGCTACCATCGCAGGTAGCCAAGTATGGTGGGAAAACGCAGCTAAACTTTTAGCTTCAACTTTTTGTGAGCACATTCAAAACGCAGTTTTGCCAAACAGGAAAAACTGCGGTGTGGCAGCGCCACAACACTGAGATAACTTTGATGTAAGATGCAACTGAAATAGACGCTCTTAATTTATCTTAAAAAATAGTGCCAACTTGATTGAGTCAGGTTAAGAGTTGAGAGATGAAGTAGTCTTTGTTTTTTCTATCCTCCCGAAGAGTAAAGTTTCATTAAACGTTAGAGAGGTTAATTGAACAATTTGTTCATAAGAAGTTTAGTCATGATCTCACAACATCACAATTCCTGAAGATTTAGTTCAAGACAATTCAATTTCTTATCAAACATCATAAGCATGCCGAAACAGATACATATACATACATACATACATACATATGTGATTTGCATTAACCTATATGTCAACTTAAATTCAGCAAAAAATAGAGGGTAGCTATATCCATGATATTGCATGTGCTAAAGTTTTTTGCTAGCAAACAATTAAACGAGCAAATTTAGGAGACAAGTCCTTTCCAAAAAAACCGTGTGCTAGCTAATTAACTTTTCATGATTCCACTGGCTCACCACTATTAAAAAGTGCTGAAGCTGATGATACCAAAGCAATCATGTCATTCTGAAGCCATGATGGTCTTCCCATTTTCATCTGGAAATGATCAACCTACTCAGTTGATTAATGGCTGTAATTAAATTTTATGGCTCCGATTGATGCATGATCATCATCATTATCATCATCACAATCATTATCAAGTGATGTATACCCGTTTGGGCCCAACTTGTGTACAACAGAATAAATGCACTACTATTTTTTTTTCTTCTTTTTCATGTTTGTGCTTTTGGAAAGCCTTACATATCCTAATGATATATGTGTGCATGATGTGCAGGAGCTACTACAGGTGCACACAAGATAATTGTCGTGTGAAGAAAAGGGTTGAAAGGCTTGCAGAGGACCCAAGAATGGTAATCACGACATACGAAGGGCGACACGCTCATTCCCCGTCGCACGACGACGATGATGATCATTCACAGCATTCGTCTTTAAGGTCTCAGCTGAGCACCAGCTTCTTCTGGTAGTGTGTGGTTGTAATGACTTCATGAAGAGGTATTATATGTAATCTGATAGTTTTTCATTGCTATCTAGTTTCATTTGATTTGATCTAGCTTTCATGTTATGGTTTGAGATTAATAATGAACATGTAATTGTCTTTCTTATGTGCAAAAAATGACTGCACATGTGAATTGTTTTTACTGGCTTGGAGATGGCTATTATAGAGCTTTGGGAAAGGGTTCCAATGTGTGTGGGCCAAAAGGCATTTTTGTTTGAAGGTCTGATGCATGATAACTAGTGGTGGGGAAACTGAAGAGTCTGATTAGCAATTTTTATATTTCAGTTTGTGATAATTATATATTTAGATTTTTATCCTTTGTGGGGCATATTGGGCTGGGTTTAAGGAGAGTCAAGTGAATGCTGTGTAAGGAACTTGATCCACATGTCTTTTTTGGTTCGAATGTGGAGCGGTTACGTTGCATGATGCTATTTTTGTTATAGTAAATCTTCCGGTAAATAAAATGCAGTTGCGAATTAAAAAAAAATGTGTACACACAAATATTGGTATATGAAAATGTTGGAATGTAAAAATTTTTAATTAGATTTTGTCTGGCTTAATCAAGCTCACATGTCGAAGTGATTATATTAAGCTCACCTGTCAAAGTGGTTGAATTGAGCCCACTTGCTGAAGTGGCTGAATCGAGTCCACCCGTTGAAGTGAATGAATCGAGTCCACACGTTGAAACGATTGATTTAGCTCGTTTCCATCTTCCTCAAGAAGGCAATGTAAACCTGCCTCTGCAAAGGTAGTAATTTGAAGAATTCATCATGGCCAACAAGACATTTTTGCACTCTCAAAGGAAGTCGCCCGAAGTTGGGGTTCGATACCATCATACGAACATCATGGATGTTTGTCGTAGCAATAATATCTGACATTTGTTATTTCACAGTCACGACACTGGTCTCGTAGAAGTCAAAAATACAGTCATTGATGTCTTGTTTTGACAATTTTATACTATTTTCTTTCTCATGTACCCATCCTTTCTCGCCCTCTCATCTCTCTTTCCGGAAGGACTCCATATCTTTTTCTAGAGAACTCCGTGCTTATTGCTCTCTGGTTCTTCCTCTTAAAAATTTTGTAAGCTAGGCTCTTTTTCATTTCTCTCTTTATAGCACTCTTCCTACAATACTGGGTCTTCGGTTAAGTTGTATGTACCCACGTATAATACGGGACCCTACATCCTACTCAAATTCAACAATATGAATTTGATTTTGTAATTTTTTCCTAAGAGAGTGGCAGTTGATTATCAAGTTAATGTAACTAACCATGTTGATAATTAAATTGAAATTGGATAGTTGAGATTAAAAATCCTAGTTTTTCTCTACTAAATTGCTTCGATGATGCAAAAGCTAAAACCATTACTTGGTTGGGCCGACAATGGCACTTTGGTTGTATAAGATGCAGTTATCATTATAAAACGAGATGATTTAAATCGTGCCAGTGTGCTAGCTAAGGTGCGTTCTTGAGAGCAATATAACACATGTTATTACGTAGTCAGATGGAGGCTTCCCCTGTGTAGGGAGCAACAAGCAAAAATATATTAAAATGGAGTTTGGGTTCTAGTTCAGAATTTCAGAAGTTGTGACAAGTGAAAAAAAATAGGATATCTTATTCAAGTCCAACAATAAGAGAACCCCTCATTCTAACAACATGTTCGCGTTTTTAATGGACAAATGTAGCTTTTCAAATGAAAGAATGAAAAATTCTCTCACGAGGACCTAAGAGAATTATACGTGTTGATTAACTTTGTATGGTCGAACGTAACCCTATCAAAATTAGGCTCAAAAGTTGGATAGTGTGCTGAGGTAGATTGATAAATTACATTGCGCAACTATCATGTCAAGTTGTTGGATAGATAGATGAGTACTAGTCACTAAGTACTAGACAAGTGCTAGCGGTCGAGTGTGAGTTAATAGTTCATCTATCGCGATTAGTTCACCACTTTGATTAAGGGATCAGATCTATCTCATTGTCTAAGAGATCAACTCAATAGAATATGACAACTCAACTTGATGTCAAATTGCTCAGAGTCAGATTATCACAAAAGTAGAATAGGTTGATAAGGATCTGACCAGACGAGTGTATGTGAAACAGATATTAAGATACAACACTCTCAGAGATAGTATTAACAATTATATCAAAGTTAGAAGAGAGTAAAACTAAGTGGTTAAATTGGAGATCATTAAGGGTCTTGTTTCGATAAGTGTTTATTTTGCATTATATGAGAAACTTTTATAAATGAAGATATATCTATATAACAAGAGATGGATCTCTGGAGACTATATCCTAAATAAATTCTCCTATTAAAAAAATTGTGTTTTCCCTCTCATCTAGCTCACTCTCTTTTCTTCGAAGTTTTTTTTTCTTGAAGTGTGAGTTTACTGACAAATATGGATCGAACATTATGAAAGTCCAATGATCTTGAATTATGTCACAAATAAAAAAAAAAGAGTTCTATAAGGAGCATAATCAAGCCAAAGTGAGGTTATTAGCAACGTGGATTGTCTTAGAAAGTTAGTGTCTCAACAAACCTATAAGTATAGTGAATAGATGACGAAGGTGATGGAGACTTATGATGTGTCAAAATAATATGAAATGAGATATGCTAGCCCAAACGTCAGAAGAGCATTTGCTACCTCCTTGTCCAAAAGCTCCAGTACTATAAAGGTTGCTTGCCTTTGATATTAAAGGAATCTGTTACCTGCTCTAATAAATAAGAGAATGAAGGAGAACCAGAACTCCTCGTCCATAGCATTTGGAGATTGATTTCTCTTAAGAGATCATTGAGGTAGAGGCCCTCGAGAGATTTAAGATTCCANTGTGTGTGGGCCAAAAGGCATTTTTGTTTGAAGGTCTGATGCATGATAACTAGTGGTGGGGAAACTGAAGAGCCTGATTAGCAATTATCCGGTAAATAAAATGTAGTTGTGAATTAAAAAAAAAAGTGTACACACAAATATCGGTATATGGAAATATTGGCATGTAAAGATTTTTAATTAGATTTTATCTGGCTAAATCAAGCTCACCTGTTGAAGTGATTATATTGAGCTCACCTGTCAAAGTGGCTGAATTGAGCCCACTTGCTGAAGTGGTTGAGTCGAGCCCACCGGTTGAAGTGGATGAATCGAGCCCACACGCCGAAACGACTGATTTAGCTCGTTTCCATCTTCCTCAAGAAGGAAATGTAAACCTGCCTCTGCAAAGGTAGTAATTTGAAGAATTCATTATGGGCAACAAGACATTTTTGCATCTCTCAAAGGAAGTCGACCGAAGCTGGGGTTCGATACCATCATCCGAACATCATGGATGTTTGTCATAGCAATAATATCTGACATTTGTTATTTCATAGTCACGACATTGATCTCGTAAAAGTCAAAAATACAGTCATTGATGTCTTGTTTTGACAATTTTATGCTATTTTCTTTCTCATGTATCAAAGGGCCAACAACAAAAAAGAGAAAGAGGGGAGTATGGATCTCTCTAAACCTCCCTTGCCATCCTTTCTCGCCCTCTCATCTCCCTTTCCGGAAGGACTCCATTTCTTTTTCTAGAGAACTTTGTGCTTATTGCTCTCTGGTTCTTCCTCTTAAAAATTTTGTAAGCTAGGCTCTTTTTCATTTCTCTTTTTATAGCACTCTTCCTACAATACTGGGTCTTCGACCAAGTTGTCTGTACCCACGTATAATACGGGACCCTACATCCTACTCAAATTCAACAATATGAATTTGAGTTTGTAATTTTTTCCTAAAAGAGTGTCAGTTGATTATCAAGTTAATGTAACTAACCATGTCGATAATTAAATTGAAATTGGATAGTTGAGATTAAAAATCCTATNTCTCTTAGAAGTCAAAAATACAGTCATTGATGTCTTGTTTTGACAATTTTATACTATTTTCTTTCTCATGTATCAAAGGGCCGACAACAAGAAAGAGAAAGAGGGGAGTATGGATCTCTCTAAACCCCCCTTACCATCCTTTCTCGCCCTCTCATCTCCCTTTCCGGAAGGACTCCATATCTTTTTCTAGAGAACTTTGTGCTTATTGCTCTCTAGTTCTTCCTCTTAAAAATTGTGTAAGCTAGGATCTTTTTCATTTCTCTCTTTATAGCACTATTCCTACAATACTGGGTCTTCGGCCAAGTTGTCTGTGCCCACGTATAATACGAGACCCTACATCCTACTCAAATTCAACAATATGAATTTGAGTTCGTAATTTTTCCTAAAAGAGTGGCAGTTGATTATCAAGTTAATGTAACTAACCATGTTGATAATTAAATTGAAATTGGATAGTTGAGATTAAAAATCCTATTTTTTGTCTACTAAATTGCTTCGATGATGCAAAAGCTAAAACCATTACTTGGTTGGGCCGACAATGGCACTTTGGTTGTATAAGGTGCAGTTATCATTATAAATCGAGATGATTTAAATCGTGCCAGTGTGCTAGCTAAGGTGTGTTCTTGAGAGCAATATAACACATGTTATTAAGTACTCAGATGGAGACTTCCCCTGTGTAGGGAGCAACGCGCATCCATATATTAAATGGAGTTTGGGTTCTAGTTTAGAATTTTAGAAGTTGTGACAAATGGAAAAAAAATAGGATATCTTATTCAAGACCAACAATAAGAGAACCCCTCATTCTAACAACATTTTCGTGTTTTTAATGGACAAATGTAGCTTTTCAAATGAAAGAATGAAAAACTCTCTCGCGAGGACCTAAGAGAATTATAGGTGTTGATTAACTTTGTATAGTCGAATGTCACCTTATCAAACTTAGGCTCAAAAGTTGGATAATGTGCTAAGGTAGATTGATAAATTACATTGCGCAGCTATCATGCCAAGTTGGTGGACAGATAGATGAGTACTAGTCACTAAGTACTAGACAAGTGCTAGCAGTTGAGTGTGAGTTAATAGTTCATCTATCGCGATTAGGTCACCACTTTGATTAAGGGATCAGATCTGTCTTATCGTCTAAGAGATCAACTCAATAGAATATGACAGGTCAACTTGATGTCTAATTGCTCAGTCAGATTATCACAAAAGTAGAATAGGTTGATAAGAATGTGACCAGACGAGTGTATGTGAAACAAATATTACGATACAACACGTCAGAGATAGTACTAACAATTATTTCAAAGTTAGAAGAAAGTAAAACTAAGTGGTTAAATTGGAGATCACTAAGGGTCTTGTTTTGATAAGTGTTTATTTTGCATTATATGAGAAAAATTTTATAAATAAAGATATATCTATATAACAAGAGATGGATCTCTGGAGACTATATCCTAAATAAATTTTCTCCTATAAAAGAAATTGTGATTTCCCTCTCATCTAGCTCACTCTCTTTTCTTCCAAGTTTTTTTTTTCCTTAAAGTGTGAGTTTACGGACAAATATTGATCGAACATTATGAAAGTCCAATGATCTTGAATTACGTCACAAACAAAAAAAATGAGTTCTATAAGGAGCATAATCAAGCCAAAGTGAGGTTATTAGCAACGTGGATTGTCTTAGAAAGTTTGTGTCTCAGCATACCAATAAGTATAGTGAATAGATGACGAAGGTGATGGAGACTTATGATGTGTCAAAATAATCTGAAATGAGATATGCTAGCCCAAATGTCAGAAGAGCATGTGCTACCTCCTTGTCCAAAAGCTCCAATACTATAAAGGGTGTTTGCCTTTGATATTAGAGGAATCTGTTATCTACTCTAACAAATAAGGGAATGAAGGAGAACCAGGACTCCTCGTCCATAGCAATTAGAGATTGATTTCTCTTAAGAGATCGTTGAGGNCGTCAGAAGAGCATGTGCTACCTCCTTGTCCAAAAGCTCCAATACTATAAAGGGTGTTTGCCTTTGATATTAAAGGAATCCGTTACCTGCTCTAACACATAAGAGAATGAAGGAGAACCAAAACTCCTCATCCATATCAATTGGAGATTGATTTCTCTTAAGAGATCATTGAGTTAGAGGCCCTCGAGAGATTTAAGATTCCATCCTTGAAATCTTATTGAGGAAAGTTTGATCCCCCCCCAGTAGCTTGACTTCATTTGAATACATTGTTTGCTTGCTAAAGATAAGTTTCGCTCTAAATTTTTTTTTGCTTGACTTTGAAATAATTGACACCAGATTGTTTAATAACTTGTTGCTGGGAGTAATTAACTCTTATGCAAACTTAAAACATATGTTCATAACATAATTCACCAAATCACAAATGTCATGAAAGAGTTTGCAAGCTCAATTGCAAATTTGCCAAGATCTAGGAGAGACTTTGAGAGATCTTTTCTCTCGCTTTCACTATCAATTGCCCACATTGCACTCACTCAAGGAAAGAGAGAAAGAACCTTGCATTACGTACCAATCATACATCAACTCTGAGTTAAGAAATATACTACACAAATTTCAAAGATTTTCTTATAGATGATCAAATATTTCATTAAAAATGATATGCTATCTTGAAAGATAGAAATATTATTATATACACATTAAATCACTATATAAAAGTTTTAAAATTTATTGGTTAATTTGATCCTAATTTTTTACATAATTTAGGTAAGACAGAGTTTATTTATTATTAGTTTAGGTTCTTTACATGGACAAGACTATGTAATTGTTTGCATTTAAAATAATTAATCTACTAATACTATTCTTAATTAAAGTAGTGCCTCATGTATTTATGAATCCCAAGTTTAATTTTCAATATTTTCATTTTAAAATTTTGATTGGGAGTATCAAATTAGAACTGATCTTTTCTAGATGCTAAAGGGTGAATGGAAAGAGTTGCTCTAATACTGAGAAACACAATAATATTCTTATTTTAGGCTTTATATTTTAAGATTGTGATTTATTTTGATTTGAATGGCTCATTTTATTAGAATATTTAGACCTTATATTCAAACAACACGAAATTATGAAAAGGCTAATAAGATGGGGACTTATGATGTGGAAAAATAATATGCCTTGGAAAATAAAAATAAGGTTATAAATTCTAACTTAATAGATTCTAAAGCTGGATTTGACAGTCTTCAATAAACTTATGATGTTCAATCTCATATAAGTCTGAAACAAGTCCAACTTTATTGGATTTTCAATAGGTTCTAGAAAAATTTACCAACTAAATCTACCTAATCATTTGAAAATCATAAAATTTAGTCAAATGAAATGTAAGATGGATAATAAGACTTATAACTAAATTATTAGAATAAAAAAGCTTAATGATGTGCAATATTTTTAACTAATGTAAAGCTTTATAATTTATAAATTTTTATTTGTCCATATCATTTTGATGAGCACGAGTGTGCAACTAGGGCTTGTATGCATGCGCTAATTTTAGACTTTGAAAATTAATTACAACTTTAGGTATTCTCCTCTACAATAGGCGACCAATCTCACTAGCTAGATGCCCTAGCTATTATATGCAATGAGTGATGTTCCTAAAATAAGGAAATAATCAACATGCAAGTGCTTATAATTTAGTTTTAGTTTTTAATTGATATAGAAATCATACTAATCCAAACAATCATAACAAACCTACATTACCTAGAATTTTAGGTTGATCCTCCAACAAGTAAGTCCATTGTGTGTGTGAGGTTATGTAGTGAATTTGAATGAGACTTTAGGGCTAGAGTTTTAGTTTGATTTATGGTTTAATAATATCATTGGATGATTTGAGTTCAAATGATTAACATTCTAAAGAATTTTATTTGGGTTTTAAAATTTTTGTTCTTTCATGGGTGAATATAGAATTTAAAGAATACTTATGAACTTACGAGTTAAAGTCAAGAGCAAAATTTGTCATTTTGAAAAGAAAAAACTTAAAACAATCAAAAGAAATAAATTTATCATAATATCTATGAGCATAAAAAAGTGAGTTTTTTAGATTTTACATTTGTTTAAGTTTTATTTAAATTTAATTCATCTGGTGTTTTTATTTATGTATTTATTTTTATTTTGGTGCATTGAAAATTTTATGAAACTAATTTATAAGGTTAAAAAAAAATCTAGGAAATGGTTTCATAAAATTTTGAGAATTTGTAGAATTAATTTGAATTATTTATTATTTAGTAGCCATTTTTCATTCAAAAATTTATTAAAAAATCAAAAGGCCTACGAATTTAATTTAAGTTTGAAGGAGGCTTAGGATTTTGTCTCAAACCCTCCATTAAAAAAACATTAAGATCATTTTTAGTTCACATAAATTTTCTATAATTTATTTTATTTGTTTTAATTTTAAATTATAAAATGTATTTTATTAATTAAAATGACTTCGAATTATTTTTATTGCATTGTCTCTATCTTTAGATTTTCATGAATAAAACTTAAGGATATGTTTTACTACATTTTTATTGCTTATTTATAATTTATTATATTCATAAAATAATTTATATATGTCTTTTAGGGGTTTAATGTGCCAATTTTGATATTTGAACTTATGAAATCATTAGTGACTTTGAAGATGTTGTATTAGTCTATGTGTCATGTTTTAATTTCAATTGAATTATTTTAGTTATTTCTTAATTGAAATATATTAACTTTTAATAATATATTTTCCATTGTTTTTAAACTAATTATAAATATATTTTAATGTTGACTTAAAGAATATCAAGAAAAATTTCACAAAAATCAATAGTAAGTTTATTGAATAATTAATCATCTATTAAAATCAACTATTTATTTAATTAATAGAAACACTATACAAAGAATTAATCATTTACACAATCAACAAAATTGACTTTGTACACTTTTTAGATTCCATCCTTCTATAGGGTCACAATCATTTATGGCCTAGTAGTCCATATGACATAACTTCATTAGTAAAGGATAGAACTTGTTGTTCTCCTCATAAGGAGTAAAAATTCCTTTATGACCAAATATTGATCAATACTCATCTTATTTCAATAACATGAACAATTAAAATTCCATCTTCTACCTCTCACTTGCAATTAGAATCATTTATATCAAACATTTCAGTTCGATCGATCAATAGGTGATCTCACAATTGGGAGATAATTGAAGTGTTATCTTATTGTGTTAGCTCGTGTGATTATGTTTTAACATATGTGTGTGTGAGGTGAGGTCTTAAGGATTTTCATGATAACCTCTATAAGTTACCCCTACAACATCACTTACACTTATAGCATCATAGCATATTTTTGTGTGATGAAGTGCAACATCGTAATTTTTTCAGGTTGGTAAAATGATTTTTAGCCTGCATTCTCAAAAAACTGCAGCCAAAAGTTATGTTTTTTCACCATATCTAAATAGTTGCGGTCTGATTTTTTTTTAAAAAAAAAATTATAATAGTCACCCTAGTTTTTTGAACAACATTTTTTTTAGCAGCTTCACAACAACTTTTTCAAACAACAACAGTTTCCCCAAGAAGACTCTAAAGTCATATTCTATAATATTTTCTAGCAAGTTAGCATGAAAAAAGAAAAAAAATTGGACATAATGACCCAAAATCTATAACAATTGCTTTAAGGCTTTCAACTTTAACTTCTTTATTTTATGAAAAAAAACACATTATACAACATAACATAGTAGTTTAAAAAAATGAGAATTTTGCCTGCCAAAAGATTGAAATTATTGCAAATTATCATTCACTAAGAAAACAATCTTAATAAAATGACAAAATAATAATAATAATAATAATAAAAACTTCCTTTGTGAATTTTAGCATATTGGACCAACACTATGATAGAAAGATCATGTTTAGCAAGGCAGGCCAATCCTGCACCCAAGCGCCCCCGCGTACCGCGTCAGCCTGGTCACAAACGTCCCCGGCCTCGCCTTCATCACATCCTGCCTCGTATACCCGCTCACAAACTCCTCCCCCGACTCCACAAAATACGCCCCGTTCATCATCAAATCCCCCTGCGACCTCCATGTCCACTTCCTCCACACCTCATCCGTCGCATAATCCCTCTTCGTCACCTCCTTCGCATTCCCATCATGCGGCGCTATGTACCTGTTCCCCTGACTTATCACCGTCGGATGCTGACTCCCCCCCACCGCATACATCCTCCAGTGCGTATAGTCGTTGTTCACCACATGCACAAACCCCCACCTACACCTCGGCATCCTCTGCACCAACCCCCTCCCAAAGTGATTGAACGCCACCGTCACCTGCCTCAACATATTTTAACAATACAAGTGACCAGTTTGTAAAGTAAATGAAACATATTTANCACCACATGCACAAACCCCCACCTGCACCTCGGCATCCTCTGCACCAACCCCCTCCCAAAGTGATTGAACGCCACCGTCACCTATATAACAATACAAGTGATCATTTTGTAAAGTAAATGAAACATTTTTATAAAACATCTTTCACCTGCATGAGTGCGTCGTCCGCGTAGGCATCACTGGCGCCGAAGAGCATGACGTCGTCGTGGTTGGACATGTGGCAGTTGGAAATGGTGATGGCGGTGGAGCCCATGATGGCGTCGATGAGGCCGTCGGCGCAGGCGGACATGGAGATGTGGTCGATCCAAATGTGGGAGGAGCCGTAGATGGAGATGCCGTCGCCGTCGCTGCGGGTGCGGAGGCCGTAGTGGGAGGGGGAGTCGCGGATCATGGCGCCGTTGCCGGGGGAAAGGTGGTGGATGTGGAGGTTGTGGAGGATGATGTGGTGGACGAATTGGGCCGTGATTTGTGCTCCGTAGGCGATGTGGATGTTGGCGCCGCGCCCGTCGATGGTCTTGTGGCTGTTCAGCATCAACTCCTCGTTCAGCCGGATGACCATGTCACGTGCGAAGATGATCCATAGTGGCTCCTCCTATAGAGATATAATAGTCATTTCATACTCATGTTCGGCTTGTTAAAAAGCTCTTATTGGATTCATTTGCTAAGTTAACGAGACAAACACAGACAGGTTCCTAGAGCTTGATATATAACGAGCAAAACACTAATAAAGATTTATTCATTCGTGTTGGATTAGTTTTAGCTTGAAATAGCTCGTGTTCGATTCGTTCGTTGAGCTAACAAGCCGAACACAAACACTTTTTTAGCACTTGATATCAAAATGAGCCGAATATCAATTAAGATTTGTTCATTCGTGTTTGGCTTGTTTTGACTCGTAAAACTATATATATATATATATATATAATTGATGAATAATATTTTTATAAAATTTAATTGACTACAAGACTACAATGATATACAATCAATTAAAATTATTAATTTAAAAATGAAAAAAAAATATATATTAAATTATATTTAAATGTTGTTTTGATATAAATAATAAGAATTCAATCTTAATCGAACCCTCAACATCCTACATCTACGTAACTAGGATTGTCAAAATGATTTTTTATTCTCAAACAACTCGTCTTAAACTCGCTAAGCAAACAAACCTAACACGAACATACTTTTTTGTATTCGAAATATAAACAAGCCGAACACTAACGTTAATATTTATTAATGAGCCGAACATGAGCTAAGTCAGAGCTCACTCTTGCTCAGCTCATTTACACCCCTATTCGTAACCAGATTTTAGTCGACTAAAAAATCTAAGAAAAATTAATCCACATTTAGTTAATTTCAATTATCTCAATTTTGCTAATTTTTCGACGTAAATTTGGGTTTACTAAATTCGATTGTCACGTAAATTTAATGGATTTAATTTTGGGCGGTGTTTGACTGCAACTAAGTTTTATATTAAAAACAATTTATTAAATTTTGTTATATTTATTAATGTGTAATATCAAATGTAAAATTAATTATATTNCACCACATGCACAAACCCCCACCTGCACCTCGGCATCCTCTGCACCAACCCCCTCCCAAAGTGATTGAACGCAACCGTCACCTGCCTCAACAGATTTTAACAATACAAGTGATCAGTTTGTAAAGTAAATGAAATATTTTTTTAAAACGTCTTTCACCTGCATGAGCGCATCGTCCGCGTAGGCGTCGCTGGCGCCGAAGAGCATGACGTCGTCGTGGTTGGACATGTGGCAGTTGGAAATGGTGATGGCGGTGGAGCCCATGNTATATATATATATATATGTTTCATGGAGAAGGCTTTAGCTCGTGTTCGGCTTGTTAAATGGTTCATATTGGATTCGTTTGCTAAGTTAACGAGACTAACGCAGACAGGTTCTTAGAGCTTGATATATAAACGAGCAAAACACTAATGAAGATTTATTCGTTCGTGCTTGACTCGTTTTGGCTTGAAATAACTCTTGTTTGATTAGTTCGCTGAGTTAACGAGCAGAACACGAACACGAACACTTTTTTAGCACTTGATAAATATAAATGAGCTGAATATGAGTGAAGATTTGTTTATTCGTGTTCAACTTGTTTTGGCTCAAAATACTATATATATGTATAATTGATGGGTTATATTTTTATAAAATTTAATTGACTAAAAGGCTACAATGATATATAATCAATTAAAATTATTAATTTAAAAATGGAAAAAATATATATATTAAATTATATTCAACTGTTATTTTGATATAAATAATAAGATTTCAATCTTAATCTAACCCTCAACATCCTACATCTAGATACCTAAGATTGTCAAAACGATTTTTTGTTCTCAAACAACTCATCTTCAACTCGCTAAGCAAACAAACCTAACACGAACACAATTTTTATATTCGAAATATAAATAAGCCGAACATGAACATTAATATTTATTAATAAGCCGAACACGAGCTAAGTCAGGGCTCACTCTTGTTCATCTCGTTTACACCCCTATACATAACCAAATTTTAGTCGAATTCATGTACCATTTAAATCTAAAAAAAAATTAATCCACATTTAGTTAATTTCAATTATCTCAGTTTTGTTATTTTTTCGACGTAAATTTGGGTTTACTAAATCTGATTCTCACACGGTGTTTGACTGCAACTAAGTTTTATATNTTCAAGTAAGAAGTTAAATAGCTCGTATTGGATTCATTTGTTAAGTTAACGAGATGAACATAGACACTTTCTTAGAGCTCGATATATAAACGAGCAAAACACTAATAAATATTTATTCATTCGTGTTTGACTCATTTTAGCTTGAAATAGCTCGTATTCGATTCGTTCGTTGAGCTAAGAAGTCGAATACGAACACTTTTTAAGCACTTGATATAAAAATGAGCCGNTGATCTACGGCCAGGATCGAACACCGCATGCAGAGATGCATGCGGTGTCCGCACGCAATAATCTCTCCAGTTGATCAGGATGCATGCAATATGACTTCAGGGGCCGGGGCAGTTTATTTGGTGTGGTGTGGCGTTTTGAAAATGCACCTGACTTATTTGTACAAACTGCATTTTGTCAGCTTATGCGTTTTGAAAACACTGTGTTTGATTTTTCCAAAAAAATAAAAATAAAAATTTATAATAGCCACCACACTTAACTTATCAATAGATTATTTTTAATCAGCTTATCAANGTTCGGATTTCTCTTCCTCGCCATTACGGACCTGCGCGTGCCGTTGCTCTCCAACGCCCTGCGCATGACATGGACGTGCAGGCGATGTTAGTTCTTTTCGTGCATGTCTGTGTCAGTTGATCAGGATGCATGCAATATGACTTCAGGGGCCGGGGCAGCTTATTTGGTGTGGTGTGGCGTTTTGAAAATGCACATGACTTATTTGTACAAACTGCATTTTGTCAGTTTATGCGTTTTGAAAACACTGTGTTTGATTTTTCTAAAAAAATAAAAATAAAAATTTATAATAGCCACCACACTTAACTTATCAATATATTATTTTTAATCAGCTTATCAGCATATTATTGAATAAGTTGTAGCTGCCCTAGACAGACTTTTCTTGAGCTACAACGTTTGTTGCACGAATTAAAAAAAAAAATTAATAGATTAGAGACAGATAGGTAGGGTTAGGAGGGTTCATAGATAGAAGACCAAAGACCGGTCATCGAAGGATGAAGAGACTTGATTGATCAAGCGTTGAAAGTCTGGATCAAGGCACGAAGTTGACATAACGCAGGTTGTCTGAACCAAAGAGCGAGATACATAAGCCACATAAGCCGAGAGAAAGCACCGGTCCAGCTCTCGCCCCAACATTGTGAATCATCTCATATGTGACTCCAAGGCTCTTGCTCAGAAGACTGGGGGTTCATCACGGTATACTCCAAGAGCATTCGAAGAATTTATTATATTTCGTTTTAAAAATGGTCCATATAACTAGAAGTATGACCATGGTTTCAAAGTTGGAGGTAGTTAATAGAGTTAATTTGAGCGATGATAAAATGTCATGGATGCATTTAGATGCACGCCACTCAATTCCTACATATTTATATATCTAACACCTNTCGCCCCAACATTGTGAATCATCTCATATGTGACTCCAAGGCTCTTGCTCAGAAGACTGGGGGTTCATCACGATATACGCGAAGAGCATTCGAAGAATTTATCATATTTCATTTTAAAAATGGTCCATATAATTAGAAGTATGACCATGGTTTCAAAGTTGGAGGTAGTTAATAGAGTTGATTTGAGCGATGATAAAATGTCATGCATGCATTTAGATGCATGCCACTCAATTCCTAAGTATTTATTTATCTAACACCTAGATTTTATTTTTCATGTTTATACCACCAATCTTTCATAACGCATGAAATATATATAT